>JAMZAV010001784.1:0-149670 GCA_024449915.1 Sweltsa coloradensis
GTGGTTTTATGTGAGGGCGAGGCTAACGTTTGAATATTTTCTGTTTCTGTACTTTCGACATTACTATACGTGGATAAAACAAGCAAGGGAAAATATTTGTTTTATGTTTCCTCTTATCCCCGTAATGAGACCAACAACAAGATGTGCAAAGCTGGGTAAGAACGTATTTTTTATTTTTGACTCTTCTTCGGCAATCTGTTTTCCCTCCTTCTTTTGGGTACTTAAATCTGGTGAAATTAGGAACCAACTTGCAACTATTCTGTCACTAAATATCCAGATGTATAAACATCGTTAAAGATATGCATGGATAATTTTTACGGGTAGACCGACTCTGTGTAGGCAAACTACTACTGATTAATATTTAAAAACCTATAGTGGAAAATAGCTCTTTATTTTATAACGATAACACCGTTCGGAAATTACTGAAAACTATTCTAAACTATAAAACTATTTTGTCACTTCCATGTGTGAATGTGAATAAATGTTAAATCTTTATCTAACCTTGGTCTTTCTTTACGGGAACCTTACGTCAAGTACTTTCATGTGTACATCAGGGTCATAATATAAATCAAGAGGTCCCTGAAAGATACTCCTTTCACACCGACATCTCGTGGTCAACTCTTGTGTGTCATTAGTTAGTATCGCCTGTGAACTGCATTGTCGACATAAATAAGACACCATGGCTGAATAATGTCAAAGGAATTCTCTAGTCACCAGAGAAACTTCAAGCCTAGAAGAAATATACATGGAACGTAAAGAGTAGCATTATATATCGATATGCCTTGGCCTAGCTAGCATTAAGACTATTCCTTAGTTCTTATATTTTGCCTTAGTGTTCTAGTTTAATTTCGAAATAATGTCTATCTTAGCTGTCAAGTCTTATTTGCAAACCACCAAAGTTTGTTTATGCTTTTGTTTTGAGAAAATTGTATTTTTCTTTCTTCTGATTGCCTTCTAGATATTGACTATTTTGTGTGACCAAGAGTCCTTTCAAAGCTATCCTAAATAATATTAATAACATCAAATAGCTAGGGGAACTTCCATCGATCGATCATGTATTTCATCAGGGCAATATCAATATGGCACCAAGAGTTGAACCGAGATGTCGGTGAAAGAGTATCTTTTAAGACCTCTTGATTTATCTATGACCCCTGACTTACATACACTAGGAAACGCCAAAGTCGTTCTTAAAGGGCGAGCGAGCCATTGGGTTGTTTTTATGATGGTTAACACAAATTCCATGACTTCTGAAGTAAATTTGTTTAAAGCTTTCCTTGTAATAACATTTGAAAATATTCGGTACCATCATACTTTAGATTTCTCGCTATAGAGAGTAACCAACCCGAACCGCGCTCATTGTTTCGGTGTCGCCGTGGCAGAGCGTTCAGCCATCACAGGGCCCGGTCTGACTTCAGAGAGTGGGGCGGGATTAACAAAAATGTGCCCGCGATTCAAGTACGGTTCCGTATCACGTGCGTTTATACCCTATGTATAATTAATTAATAAACTAATCTTTACATACTCATATTAGGATGGTGAAACCACTGACGTGTTATGCTGTTTATAATTCCCACCAAAAAATCTCAAATTTAATGTTATTGTCTGCTCACACGTAGAAGACTTCTGGGGTACATACATTGTACTCTACATAATATACTACTCATACAACGCGTCTCCAAAGCTATGCCACATACATAAACGAAAAATATATTTTGTAATAGTTAGTCCTGCCAAAAAAAATATTGGTTGAGCAAAATATTATAAATTTCTAAAGTGAAAATAACATTTATTGATTGCCTCTGAGGCAGGAAAAATAAACTCTTCATGTTTTTGCATCTTATTCATGATGAAATATTGATATTACTTTCAGCTAATACTCATCGTGACAGTGCTGGGACAGGATAATTTAGTTCTTATTATCCGAAAAGATTAGGATATTCCTCCAAAAATTTCTAGATAAGATAAACTGTAAAACATTTTCATACACCATGGTTAAAGGGTAAAAAGATGAAAATAATTAACTAAATAATTTTTTGCTTAGATGAAAGATAATATTTATTACGTAAAAGCTGAGTTTATTTACCACTACATATCCAATATGCAGATTCTTTGAAAACATAAGCCTAATTTAGTAATTACTTATGTAGAAGTATTTTTTTATTTGAAAAGGTGATTCCATATTATACTAACTATTTTTTAAATCTTAAATTATCGGAGATAAGTCACACACTGATGGTGACTCTTCAAAGATGGAACTACGCCTTGTATTCATTCCATGACAAACATATATTTGTACATTTACGATAATTACAGCTGGATACCTTATTTCACTTGTATTTGTAAAACAATAATTACAAAATGGTTGCATTTACTTAATCAACAAAGTTATTTATAGATCTTCAGCACATAAACAGTCCGTAACATTTTATATATACCTTATGTGACTAATTTTAACCACGTATTATTTTATACGGATAGGGCCTATGAAAAAAAGGGAACTGTGGTAGTTAGGCCTATCCTATGCATCAATAAATGCTAGATTGAAAGGGTGGTACTAAGAATTCCCCTGACTCGATTTGCATACATATCACTTGAATACAATATCTATTATAATGATTGTTAAAAACGAACAAAACAGATAGAATATACACCATTGCTAAGAAAATTGTCCACTGTCCGCCGCATAATCCTTCTTTTTTGTATTTCTGCGTTAGACTAATCCATTTCTGGGAAATTGCGCCGTACTTCGATGAGCGGACAAACTAAAAAAAAAGCACATAGGAAGGGAAATACGATGGCCCGATGAGACCGACAGAGAGGGCACATGAGTCACGGCGTTGAGAACTGATTCGGGAGGTCTTGGGTTCTAGTTCCGCCACAGAAATCCTGACTGAAGGGAGTGAGTCTCTTAAAAAAAGGAGGCACCCATGTGAAACAGATTATATACGCTACACTGGCCACTGGGTAGCACCTTTTCTCTACTAGACCAGAACGTCTCATAATTACTAATCATTTTTAATAGCACGCCAGTGGCCGTAAATAGCATTCACGAAGCGGCTTGTGTTCTACATCAATGCATATAATGCATATTTTCAAAACGTATGGGTCCAAAGTTAAAGTTCCAATATTTTAGTAGTTCGAGACTAATATTTTGGTCTGTGAAATAATACTTAAAGAAAATTACGTCCCCCGAGGTTTCTGAGATTTGTACTAATAAATAGTTTGATTTTTACTGGTAATGAAAAGTGTTAAATTAAATTCCTGTTAAAAAAACAAACACCGAAGTTCAAAAATGTTTACATCATTTTTGTCGACTGGCTGAAGTTCGAATCTAAAAATCCAAATTATTAGCATTGTACTGCTATGATTCGAGCCGAAAATGTGCGTTCGTGCTTTTAACTACGCTCAGCGATTTTTTTCCATCTATCACAGAATTTTTGTGTGCGTACTCAGAAAGTGATACCATTATTCTCGTACAATGCAATGTGTTTAAATTTTGTCCCTAAACTATTTTTTTTAAATGTCACCCAAATTGCAAGTTTCATGTACTTTGCCCGACTTACTTGATTTCGCCAGTTGAGATCTGCTACTTGTTTCTGCTTAGCTCCCTCCTTTAGATGACGAAATCAAATACTGCCAAATTTATAGGGCAATAGACGCCAATAGGTGACGGGATAAAGCTAAAAAAGCGACATTTTAATGAAAAACGTGAAATTTGTTTCCATTGTTCTATATTCACCGCTTACCACTCAAAAAATATATTTCATTCAGGCTAAATAGTAATGATTTAAGCAGAAAAATTATTTGGGGCTACCTGACTCCCCAAAAAATTGTCAACTGACTTTTTCGAGCTAGGTCCCTATCGGCAAAAATCTCCTACCCATAAGAAATACCATGGGATGATTCTTTATGCCACCGTGACCTTGGAGGAATTTGATCCAAAAAAATATTGGCCATTATTGACGTACTCTACAGCCTTTTCTGTAAATTCTCTCTATTTTGTTCGTAATTTGGGCAGTAATTCGGTCAAAATATGCTGATTAACCAAGATGGGGTGTTATTGTTTTCAATGCATATTTTTTGCATGTTTGAGAGGTATATTTGGGCACAGTATCAGACATGATGTTAAAATGGGCTTTTAGATTTGTAACTATGCTCTATTATCTAGGTGGACCAAAAAAGAAAGCAGGTTTACAGCCGATTTAAGAATTTCCCAAAACACCAATTTTTCGTAAATTTTTCTGGATCAAAACATGGAGAAGAGTTTGTGTTAAATCACGTTCAATATATAATTTTTTAAACTGTCATTTAATGTAGTATTGTACTATAGTCATGTGGTGAAAAATATTTTTTTGAAAGAACTGTTTTTTCTGCAATACCTATGGCTGGTAAGACGTAAATATAATATACCCCTTCTTAAAATTAAGTTTCCTCCCAAATCTTATCCAATGAATTTAATTTAACAAAAATAGTTTGCCGTGTTTGTAGGGCTATCTCATTCCCCTATGGGCTCGTTCGGTGTGGTTGCCGCCCACTTCAAAATAATTAAAATTTTTTAAACTTCAAATCACCCAAGCGCACACCATTCAACGTAGGTTATAGTTGTGTTTTTGTGACACTAATTTTCAACTGGTTTTCCTAGACTCTATAGAACTCTAGCTAGAGGCATTTGTATTGTTCTGTGAATTTTTTCGTTTGGCGGTACTTTGTGAAAATTGTCACAAACACAACTACTACGTTTGAATAATTTGCTTTGGGCAATTAAAGTTTGCAATTATTTTGAACTTGGCGATAGTTTCCATGTGCCCTATCAGAAAAATTTTGAAGAAAATAGCTTTGATTGTCAAATAGAGCCAGGTTTCAAAGCCTACACTATATTTTGACTGGTATAGCCTAATTTAGGAAAGAGAAGAAACGCAGGCGTCTAGTATAACTTGTATTTGTTTTTTCGTTTACCCGTTCATAGGCTACTTATTGTTTTCATGTGTCGGTGCTTGCTGTGATAGTGGCCAGACAAAAGTGCTCTTATATAACATTTTAATTATTTTTGTCGTAGTTTAAATACGGGAAATATATTATATGGTTACATCGTTCTAAGTTGAGCTTTAAAATGCTAAAAATTACATTATTGTCGTTTTTATTTTATCATGAAACCAAGAAAACGTAATGAACCGACTTTCAGTGAACCTTTGTTTTTCTAGCGTCGTACAGTTCGTGACCGATTTGACATCAAACCTTAATGTCAATGTCCGCGGGTTTCTTCGTCTGTGCCGTTACACATGTAACTTGGAAACCCAAAGCTTATACGATCGAAGTGAGACAAGCGAGGAATACAAATATTATAATTTATATACCCCTTGTATCTGGGCAAATTCAAAAAAAACGTAATTTTTACGAACTGCCTCCAATGCCGCCCTCCCCCCCCCCCTCTAAGATAGTAAGGTTTTTTTGCCCTTTGTCTTATCCCCTTACTTTGTAAACGTCCCCCCCTGAATTCATGAATTCAACACTGGTCAGTCTGTTGTCGTCACTCGTCACATGTTAATTGGTCACATTAATTCTATCGTGAGATATTAAATCTGACCTCGTTCATTACTTATAAAGGATTACAATACACTGTTTCTATCTATGTATGCATATTCATCTAGGTTCTAAGTGGCTAACAAAACTTCCAATATAACGCGCCGGTAATCGCTCACTCACGGACGACGGAATAAAGCTAAGGGTGATGTCGTTTTGGATCAAGTTTGAATTTTTGACCAAGAACGTGGACACGTGTCGCGATTAGTACACTTTCACCCAATTTGGCACCTTCAACAGAAGTCACCGGTTCATATAGTTAGCCATTAGTGGGGTTTAACATACGTGGTAATTAGTAACACATGATTGTCGCAATGCCAAAATATTCACTTATTAGGAAATTCGAGATACCTTTATATAACGCTATGACACAAAAATTCACTTTTTTGGAATGACTTACCTTATATAGGCTAATTTCACATTTTACTTTTAGAGGGGTTGTTGGATTGGATTTTTTACACCGATTCGTGGTATTCCCCCTTTCTGCCTTGTTTTGTTGAATAGATATGCTAAAAATTAAATCTATGACGGTTATCCCCAAAAAAGCCTTCTAGTCAAAAGAGGCGTCCTGTTCTTGACGATTATAAAAGATCAATTACTTTTTTCTAACGAAAAACAGCACTCCAAAGGATCTTGGCTGCAATTTGATACCGTGAAATTCTAACTTTTTCACAGATTATGCCGAAGCGAAATATTCACAATCTGTATGTGCCGACGGCATTTATTCACATGCATCTTGTCAACTGGCACATCTTATCACTTTTATGATTTGTTGTCCTACATTTGTATTCCCTTTTTGTCATTATTCACATATCTCAACTCGACAATCGACAATCGAGGGCTGCATCGTGCATCAATCACTCAAAATCACTCGATCATCACTTACGCAATTAAATTATTGATTTAATTTAACGTCTATGCCTATCAGGTTATAAAAAACTGATTTAAAAGGAGAACAACTAAATAAATCGAATTACATAGATGCAGAAACAACAATTAAATTTACATTCGTAATATTTGAAATAGGTAGCATTACAACAACAATGCTTTAAACACACAACATTTTGGTAACAAGTAAAAAAAATATTATATGCATTTAATGAATGAATCAAATATAAAAAAGGTGTGAGAATGAAAGAAAAGAAGAAGAAAAGAAACGACAAGAACAAGAAAAGAAAAGAAAAAAAAAGAAAAAAAGAAAAAAAGGAAAAAAGGAGAAAAAATATGTTTTTCTGCGGATAACCCGCCCTGTTTATAGCTGAAACGTCAAAAGAATTATAAAAAAAACGACGCTGCAAAATGTCCTGATAAATAGATTTTTAACATTAAAACACGAGGTTATAATTCAGATCAAGCAATTGAAGTCTTGGCTGAGTCCCAGTTGTGGACATATCCCCGCCTTTTCTTACAGAGTACCGGTGTTTTCAAGGTTTTAGACGTTTGTTTTTTCAGGCGATGTTTCGCTGAAACCAATCTATTAAATTAATTATGGTACTGGAAAAGAGGATTTAGAATTGCGACGTCCTGAACCAAGATGAACGATGCAATGACCAACCCTATTTCAGCATTAAATGGGAAGAACGGCCTGAGAGTAGACCACCCTTATCGACCTTCCTCACCAGCGGGCTGTACCTGAACATTCGCTCAGGGGTAACGCGCTACATTCACGGTTGGAACGCTAATAACGGCGTTCGTTGTTTAGCAATACGAAAACGACAAAAAACAAACATCTTTGAAGAAGGGGTAAAGTTGATTGTGTACTTTGTAATGATCCATCTACCGTTTTAATTACTCTTCATATATCCAGTTTACAAAACAAAACAAGTACTCTAAAAGCTAGCACGCCAAACTATTTCTTGTATGACTGTGGGATACCGGCAGATTGGAATAAATTTCTGTATTTTTGTGGTTACAATAAAATCAAGTACTTTTATAGATAAGTAATTTGAAATAGGTACAAGAAATAGCGCCGTTCAGACCTACTATAGTCATTTGGGGGTACAAGCATAAAATTGGTGAGAAGGTACCTGTACTTTATAAGGCCTACTTATCAAAACTGAGATGGATCCGCTGGACGATTTTTAGTCTATTTTTCTCTCTGGAGGGCAAAAAGTTAAAATGTCTATAAAAATCAATTTATAGTGTAAAACTACTATTTTTTTTAATCTGGTTGCTCCTCATTAATGCAAATTATAGATTTATTCACAAAATATTTAAAATTTTGAAAATAAAGTAAATTGAAGTCAGTGTGGTCAAATAGGTTTAGGTCAAATCGCATTTTCATCAAAAATCTCCTAATTTTGATACAAATATTATTCCAATCAGAAATTTCATATAATATTATGGCTGGTGATTGTCATAATTTTCAGTCAAAAATTAGTCTAAAAAGTAATAACAGTAAATAATAACAGTAATTAAAAATCTTCTTGATAAATTGCACTAAAGTATACTGTTTTATTTATTGATCCACAGGCAACGTTTTTGGTTGAACTTTGGTTTCACTGGAATAGTCAAAACACTAAAATAATGATATTCAATATAAATCTAGATTATGTTATAAAATATCACACAATTTTTGTAGCAAATCAGTTTCTCATTGATATTTTGATACACACCGAAATGAGTCATTATTTATAATTCAATAGTGTTTATGGGAAAAAACTCTGAATATTGATAATAACTTAATTAATGAAGGATCGCTCACGTAAAGCGGTCCTGTTGTTTGCTCGAATCCACGCTGTTCGGAATTTACAAAACCTGCATCACAAATATGGTCCTGTGGAGACAGCAATGATATCAACCAGTCTTTTTTAAAGGTATGGGGTTGGTTGGTGTTTGAAACAATTTCCGCGAAGCATGGGGGGAAAAAAAAAGGAAAAAAATGAGAAGCTCCACGCATCGTTTGCTTTTTACAGTTTTAACTTATTCTACGCCGATAGTTTGTCATGTGAACATGTCTGTGAAAGGTTGGCTGAATGAAAGAGAGCCTTAACTTTACACATTAAATTCATTAGACTTTTCACTCTTTAATACTGATTTTTTATTTAAAAAAATTGATATTTACGAACTACTTTTCAGCAGTCTTTATCAAACAATACAAACTAAAAAAACCACAACAAACAAGACAAATCATTTCACAAAAAATTATAAATTCTGGCTGTGTTATTAGTACCAAATTATTAACAAAAAGTTTTTATGATAAAAAATAAAACCCCAGAACATTACATTGACATGTTGTACAGTTGGTGTATGAAATAAACTATTGATCTATTGATGAAAGTAATGACAGAAACTCTTCAAATGGCTGGAAAATTAACCTCTGCACACTGAGTGTAACTGATATCTTCTCCATTTTTTAAACATATTCCCGATATTCCCTGCATTTAAAAGTTAAACTTTACTAACAGTTAACTTGGGCATGTAAGTTAATAGTGTCTCCACCCCTGGAAATGACCCTAAGTATAGGCTAGCCCCCTAATATATGCCAAGTTGTGCCTCATCTCATAATATGGGCTTATCCATGACTACAAGGAGTTTCACTATACCATGGGAGTGCGAGTAATAGAGGTGTTGTCCAAATTGGTTATCTACCGTGTCCAGAGGGATTAATGACTTTGCTTTAATGATTGTTGCTGTATGTTAATAGTATATTTTTTGGTCGAATTAGACCACAGCTTATTACTATGAACCAATGACTACAATGAACTATACATTAAATGATGTTTAGGTTAGGTTGGTTAGCTCAAAGGTAAACAGTCGTACAGGTACTGTTCAATAATATGTACCAAACATCCAGAAATTACTAATTTAAAAAATGTAAATGTATTGAACCAACTTTTAGTCTGATTGTCCATTGGCGGGTATAGAATTGGCGATCTCCACACCTTCACCCACGTGCAAGCATGAGCCTCGCCCTAGCCCCGGCGGTTAATATTGATATTTTCTTAACATGCACGTATTATAGTTTGTTTTGGGTGAAGCGAAGCGAAGACTTCAATTTCAACCGACTTTCCCCCAAAAAATTTAGCTCGGGTTATTTTGTTTTTTCGTTTTTCCTGTCTGTTTGTTCGCTCTCTAACGGGCAAACGGGAATATGCGATCTTGAATGAAAATTGGAGGGTACCTTCGAAATCTCTGAACTTATACTAGCCACGTTTTTGGGTACAATCGACGAAATATTTCTCATGAAGATGTACTTTTTAAAACGATTTTTTTTCGATTTTTAAGTGGATTTTCTCGTGACATTTGGGCCACTCTGCCAAACGGTGGTGCTACAACGTTCATATTTCACATGGACCCTAGGTAATGGTGATGTATTGCTTTTTCGAGAGAAAGATTGACAAAGTTAGCCAGAATCCGTAGAAAAAAAGTTTTAATATGAGTTTCTTATTAGGTTTATAAATAACATTTACATAGGAAACTTGACCATCACCACAATTGGCGTTCAAAGGCACTTGATAAGTAATAGATCCAACGCAACTAAAAACTTACAAAAAATCTCATCCTCAACGCGACGGACTTAGCGTTTTCCTAGTTAATTAATGCTTTATACAATCAGAAAAAATCCCATTCAATATTCGGATGTATAAATAATGCACTAATGTAATGTGCTAGGCGGTCTAGTCCGTGTAGACGTTCGCCCTACAACACCCGGTTCGAATACTCGCTCTAAGTTGGATTTAGTAAATATGTATTGAATTGAACATTTGATAATTTTTATTTGTCGGAACTTTAACTTCAATCACTTGGCGGTACTAAGATCCAATTAAAAACACGCCGTGTATCTTAATTTCAAGCTCATATATGTTGTGGAGGGGCTTCGTGTTGAAAAAATAAATTACCGGATGCATCAACGGCCTTTCATTGCGAATGGTGCCTTCAAAGGTGTCTCGAGAATGTGTCGGAATATTGCTCTGTAAACACTGCCCACAAATCTGCCAAACTAGTAATAATTTAGGAAGAAGGATTACGCGGTCAAGACTAGTCCCAGCCAGGTGGCCGCGCCATTCAATACGACAGAACTTGCAAAGGCACATTGCCAGGAAACCTTATAGGCCTAAAGCTCATAGACAGCATATTGTACATGGAGCTTATTATTTTCGTTTTTTCATATTAAAACACACTATCCTGCACACCCCAAAAAGTTGTTTAATAACTTGAGGTATATTTTAATTTTATTCTTCTAAATAAAAACTGAAAGTTTTACATATATATTGGGGAAAGTAATTGTATAAATAATGTCAATCACCACTAATATGCCATGATTAGTATATACAGTATGTGCACATTTTCTGTCAAATTTATGAGACGAGGGAGCAAAGCGACCCGACTATTACAACTAAACTCAAATGGGCCAACCATCTCTGTGTGGCGCAGAGTCAAGAAATAACATAAGCCATTCCTTGTATATTTTCTATTTTAGATCAATCGTTTGTAATGGATTATCAAAAATAGCACCTAAACGGCAACCATATAATTAGCATAATCGATTTCGTTCGCCTGACCGCACATTTGCATTGTACTGTTGTAACCGTTGAGTGAATCCCAGTGTAAACTGTAATTACACTGGCACGGTGAGCTTCTTTAATTTCAGTGCACTAAGATGCAGTACATTCGTAACTGGCGCACGATCTAGCTGATATGCGCTTTTAGTTTCATACTGTGGTTTTTGTGCAAGGAGGAAGAAGAAGAACACTATACCTTACTAAGAAGTTTAAAAATTAGACTGAAACACCGTTCTTTTTATATAATTGAAAGTTTATATTTAGATTTTTTTAAAGGTTTTACTCAATCTACAGCGGAACTTGGGGAACCTTGAGCCGTGCAAGATTCCGCCACACCTTGGCAAGTGGTAGCCAGCCCAAGCAAAAAAAAAAAAAAAAAAAAAAAAAAAAAAACCTTGGTCACCCTGCATATGCATTCACAGCACGACAAATTTAAAATTTAAAATATTTCTCCCAAGAACACCAACATTCACTTACTTGTTGTTAAATAAATCCTACACAATTTGCAGCCTATTTTTAAATTTATTACTTATTGAAGGTTAATCGCAATGGTCAATTAGCTGATTTGTTAGCAGTTCTAAGACAACTCGTACCGGATTGCTGTTTAATTTCAGCGCAAATCTATTCAGTATTATAACAAGTATACAAATATTTTGGGACTGTCCCACAAGCTGCTGTCAGAATTTGAACATAAAACAATTACTTTTAAAATTGATAGTCTAACACGAAACGACTAACATCTATCTCTCAAGAAGCGACATTAAAACGGTAAGCGCAAGATCACAGCAATAAATAAATAAATATGCTATACCAGCCCATCATTAATTGGCACAAACGGCATCCACGAGTTGAAAATATAGCTCGTCCGTTTACCATAACGACTTACCAAACACGAATTCATCATCCTAAATCAGAAATAGAAAGATTGTCACTTCCAGAGAACAAAGTGGGACGGGGCCTAGTTGATCCCCACATCTATATATATGATATTTCCCAAGAGGCTGTGGTGCTAGCGACAAATATTTACTCTACACAATCTAGCACACAAAAATGTCACTCACTCCCGCACTCACTTACTCACATCCGCATACATAAAATAATTCCATTGACGTATTGAAAGTTATTTATTTGAAAACAATTATTACATAAATAAGGTTCACCAATTTGCAACTAGAATTGCAAGTGGCAAATTAATATTTTGAAGGAAATTTTAATGCAAGACGGCGGCAATTTCCATTTTTATTTAGGATTGAAAATTAAGACAGTATAAAACGTACCTAACTAAGAGTTTGAGGGGAGACCAGAGTGTTGGGGGTTGACAAGTAAATGTCGTGCGTAATTATTGATCAATTATAACAGAAATGTAAGCAAGATGTATTTAAATAGCAATGTCCAAAGCCAATAATAAAGAGCCTACAATGATTACACCACTCATACACGCGAGGAATTACGCTGTACATATCGTTTAAAAACGTCACAGGTCGTTGTTAAACGACTGAGTTAAATTTTAAACGATATGGTTGCACGCAACCTTAATTTACACATTGTGTTACATCTACCTTTGTTTCACGAAAACCCCATAAAAACGTAATTTTAAACTGCATAAAAAATACATAGAAAACCATCCCGTAACAGTTCGAGAAAACGATTACACAACCGCTCAATCTCCCACACCTATTTTTGGGAACCATGCTCTGAAGATTTGTGGGCACTTTGCTCACCGCCGTAAAATCGTCTTAAAATTCGAAACAGGTCTAACTTAGACCTTGATTTGAAACAATGGTTTGATAAGAATGAAGATCACACGCAAATGTTTCACATTTCAAATTGTGTTTCTTGAGGCGGACTTTGTTGAAATGTTAACGGCGCACAGCCCATCAATACTTCCCATCGTTGTTTAAATTCAGCGTCAACTGGACGGACAACTAGAGAAATAATAACACACACATGTTTAGCAAACGTTACCGATAACGTACAATTCATTAGCCAAGCTTTTAATTTAGTGATTAAGTTTTTTATTTTGTTATTCCACCTCAAAATATTTCCAATAATCGGCGTTACTTATATTTCTTTATTCAACATTTGTATATATGTGTTTTTTTACTTTGTTTTATTTAAACTTAACTTACAGAATTAACAAGGTTGTCTAACATCCAATTTACAGTCTCTCCGCCTTGAATGCAGGCCACCAATGTAAACGTTTTTGTGAGTGGTGTGCCCTTTTTGGTTTGTTCTGGTAGATCTTTTCGTTTTGAGAATTGGCCACTATTTCGAAGTTTTTTCATTTGTGTGTTGGTAACTTTAATTAAACACCTCTTGGGAATAGTTGTGTATATTACTCTTATATTATATCTCCTTTAATTTGAAGTAAATTTTACCACCTCCATCCTCCACCTCACTGCTCCATAAGAATGTTGAAGACTTGCGAAATCAAAGGGGCCTCGTACCTCCCTCCAGTGGTGGGCAACCAATGCGGCGCTATCTCTTTGGCATACCGTGCGGCGGTAGATAACTCCTACTGACGAATCTATTTTATCATTATACGTCCGTCCGCCCGGTGGTCTGTGCATGCGTGTATTAACTTCTCACGTTATTCCGAACAAGCGAACCTCCGCATGACAGCGCTTTTTTGGCTATTACCTTCAACACTTTATGCACCTGAGAGTGCGAAAGTCGTTGTTAGACGAGTGAGCGAGCCATGTATTGAGTACCCGTTATGTTTGATTATTTTGCTGAGAGCCTACCGGCAAAGTCTTTGATTAGCAATAAGCATGGCAACAATATTAGCATAAATGTGGATAGTTTCGGGGAAATTTTACTAAAATAAATAAATTGTATTTAAGTCTAACCCACTCAGTTATATAACCTGATATTTAAGTTAAAATAATTTCGGGTTGGCCATCCTGAAATCATTACGCTACTGACAGAGAATGTAATATGCTTAATGATGCGTAATGGTCTGACACTGGTTTTGCAATAGCCAATGTAGTTCCCTTTCTTCTGTCCGGCCGTTCTCTCTCCCTTTTCCCATTACCTTGACTATGTATTTATGTATTAGTGTTTACAAAATTATTGTGTTTGTGAACAGAATGTGATTGATAGCATAATGGGGGACGTGTGATTTGTAGAAAGTGTACAAAATAACATTTTCAGGAACTTGAACGACTCTCACTGTAAATATTAGTTTCGGAATTATTGATTCTTTAAACATACTGATATTCTTCGAACCTCCCTGTAGTGAGGATTTTTTTCGCATTGTCCCACTTAACTCACAATAGATGACAACTAGCTGTAGCATCGCGAGCCAGAACTGGCAGATCTCGACAGAAATAAACATAACATTCTCTTTCCAGGCTGATCCAGCATGGGTCTTTCCTCCCTAGCCTATAATCATAGGCTAGAGTGGCGCATTATGGCCTACAGTTGACGCGCCCTAAATACCAACTAACTCAAACCTATCATTTTATAACATATAACAATACCATTTAATTGGATGAGGCGAGCGAAGACTTTCAATTTCACCGACCCCCCAAAAAATTAGCTCGATGTAGAGTTTTTTTGTTGTTGTTTTGTTTTTTTTTTTTTGTTTGTTTTTCCCGTCTGTTTGTTCGCTCTCTACCGGCAAACTCATATGCGATCGTTGATGAAAATTTGACACGACCTTCCGTTTTTCTCTGGAACTTAGACTTGCCACGTTTTTGGGTACAATCGAAAAAAATATTTCTCATGAATATCGTACTTTTAACGATTTTTTTCGATTTTTAGTGCGATATTTTCCCGTGCTTTAGGCCGATTCTGACCAAACCGGTGGGGCTACAACGATTCATATTTCACATACACATCAACGTTATGGTGATGTTTTGCTGTTCCTGAAAGAAAAAGTTGAAAAAGTGAGCCAGAATCGAGAGAAAGTAAAGCTTTTAATATACGTTTTTGGATTTTTGGTGCGATATTTTCGTGCATTGGCCAATTCTGACCAAACGGGTGGCTACAACGTTTCATATTTACAATGGACATTGAGGTATTGTTTATTTATTACCTTTTGAAAGAAAAAGTGGAAAATTTAGCCAGAATCCATAGAAATTAAAGCTTTTAATACAAGTGTTTACGGTAACATAATACAATTGACAAGAAACAAAAGAACTTGACAACATTCACCTAGAATGGCGTAGGCAGCAAAACAAGCACTTGGGGGGGGCCAAAATTAAAGATATCCCACGCAAATAAAACCTTTAAAAAGCTCATCATCCAATCACGCGGCGGGACTTTAGCGTTTTCCTAGTGCAATTAATTGTCCCTGTTACTCAAACACATACCTTGCTCACTCGTCTATCACCGACTTTGTCGTTTTCCCTAGTCAAGCGCTGGCTGTGGTGGCCTTTATACCCGAAATGGTGGGAGACCTTGGGTTCAAACCCCGATCGGGATTAATTTTTGTATTTCTGGAGTGTTTGGATGAGCGAACGAAGACTTTTCAATTCACTGACCCCCAAAAAATTTAAGCTTCGGTGTTTTTTTTTTGTTTTTTTTGTTTTTTTTTGGTTTGTTTTTTTGGTCTGTTTGTTTAACTCTCTGACCAGGCAAACGGCATCTCCGACTTGATGAAAATTTAACAGGACCTTTGAAAATCTCTGAACTTAGAGGTGTATTGTTTTTTTGGGTTACAATCGCAGATTTTCTCCCTGAATTCGTACTTTTACGATTTTTTCGATTTTTTTGTGGCGATATTTTCGTGCATTTGGCCAATTCTGACAAACTGTGGGGGCTACAACGTTCATATTATACATGGACATAAGGTTATGGTGATTAGACCTTTTAAAAGAAAAAGTTTAATAGTTGGCCAAGAATCTATAGGAATAAGCTTTTATATACGTTTTTTTTTTACGGTAAATAAATACCAATTGACAGGGTAAACAAAAGAAACTTGACAACAATCAGCTACAAATTGCGTAGGCAGCAAACAAAGAACTTGCAAAAGTAAAGATATTCCCATGCAACTAAAAATTTTTTTTATTTTAAAAGCTCATCCATCAACGCGGGCGGTACTTTAGCGTTTTCCCTAGTGATTAAACATTGATAGAACTGTTTTGGAATGCGTAACCTATACTATGGAAAACATAGTTAGTACAAATACGTGGTATATTGCAAAGGTTACCGTTTACCGTCAATCTCCTAGCGGAATTTTTGGGTTAGGCCTAACTTGAGCGTACGAGATTCGGCACACCCGTATAATCCCGTAAAATTCCCATAGAATTTAACGAAGATTAACAACTAAACAAAACAGTAAGCTGTAAAAAAGTGGTTTAAAATTCTATAATAATGACCGGTGTACACGTGATTAATAAATGTATTTTCATCCGAGAATATGCAACAATTATTAAAAAGATATGAAAGCTGTATGCAATGGCAATATTGAAAGACAATTTGTACAACTCCATAATGTCATCAGCAAAGTTCTTTTTATCTCTTTTATTCCGATCAAAATGTACATTGCTTATTATCAAATAATAGTAAATTGTGATTAGTTTGACTATAGGAGTTAAGAAATTGAACAGAAACAAGAACGTGAAATCACGCAAAAAATTAACTTTTGTCACTAATTGACCTTTCCCCATGGAAACGTTCACTAAGAGATAGAATTATGTATCTAAAACATGGACGGTCTTCTAAAAACCTACATCTTCATATCATTTGCAATCACGATTTTAATTTTACTGCGATTCTGTATATCAGTGGCGTACCCAGATCTGTTTTTTTAGGGTGATTTTTTTTTTAGAACCACTAACTAAATATGGATCCGAATATTCGGGGTGGGGGGCAGCAAGTGCGGTTCTGGGGTGTCGCATAGTGCCCCATAATTTATTTTATTTTAACCATTGCAAATGGTAGTTTTCTACGAGGGCTTTAGCGTGGGTTTTTGTAGATATAGATAAAATTGGTGCAGATTGTCAGTTTACCTCAGAATGTTGTTATTAAATTGTGCCCCCCATCGGGCCCCCCACCCCCCCCCTGTTGCGCTACTGCTGTATGGGATTATCTTTACAGGGTTGAAAACCAATTATTTTTTAATGCTATTGTACATGTCACAAAACTAAAATCAGCTTTTGTGACGACAATGACTACCAAAGTCAATAAAAATTAGTTTAACTATAACAAGCTAAGGAACGATGGAAATCCCCAATTTAATTTTAGTGAACGCCGACGAAGATTTTGCGAGAAATAAAAAATGCTTTACAATTTACAGTGCATTATTGAGATGCAATTTCCAATGTTTGTAAGGGTGATAAGCTTAATGTTTGTACATTTATTGTAACTACGTTATTTATATATTATAAATACCATTTGATTATACATTTTGCATTTTTAATGTTAATATTTCAATTAAAATTATTGCCCGGGGCCCGGGTTGCGCTCGGGCTGTCCGGGCGGCACCTACGGCCACTGAAATTCTGTTACAATTGTAAAAAGATCATAACTGGTTTCGACTCCCTCTTTCACTCCTTTTTAGAAATAATTGGGGCAGTCGTTGGTTTGGCAACAATGCCATTGTTCGTCAATAGCTTCATGTCGCCAACCCTTGGGACACCAAGCCTTTGTGCTTTTATAATCCCTTTTCATACGCAAGCGTCATATAAACGCCAGCTACTGTCCACAACTTTCCTATTCATTGTGTTGTACAGGTCTAGGTGCATAAACAGCGAGCGTTGGGGGTGCGTTCATACCATAAACTACTGTCCAATCAGAATAAGAATACAGAAACAAGCACAGACTAAAATATGAGGTGTCCCAAAAGTGAAAAGCCGCGAAGTGTAAATAACGAAAGTGGTAAAAACGCCGAAGTAGAAAACGCCGAACAGCAAAAACCCCCCGAATTGTTTCAAACCCCGAAAGTACAGAATAGCGAAAGTGAAATTTTCCAGAACTCGGTTTCCCGATGTGACAAATCCCCCGAAGGTGCAGATTAGCGAAGCTTTCAAAACACAGAAAGTGTAAACCCCGAAAGTGTAGAACGCCCGAACGTATAAAGCCACGAAAGTGAAAATTTCACGAAAGTGCAGAACGCCGAAAGTTTGTTTTTATCGAATTTTCGCGTTTTGCACTTTCGGGATAATGCACTTTCGGGTTTTTGATTAGACCCGCCTTTTACAGGTGTATAATGAACAGTCAATATCAAGTCACTGATTCAGTTACTTGATATTACTTTGTTCATTATACAACCTGTAAAAGGCTTATATTAAAACCTTTATTTCTATGAATTTTGACAACTTTTTTTCAACTTTTTTTGTTTGTTTTCTTTCAAGAGGCACTAAATACCACAATATTTATGTCAACGTAAAATATGAACGTTGTAGCCCCACCCGTTTGGTCAATTTCGGCCCAAATATCACGAAAATATCGTATTAAAAACCGGAGAGAAAAATCGTAAAAGAAACGATGTCTATGAGAATATTTTTTCAAATTGTTTCTAAAATCATAACATTTATTATTTTCAGTGATTTTAACATTCCTATAAAGTTTCATCAATATCGGAGTAGCCGGTTGCCAAGATATCACGAAAATATCGCCAAAAAATCGTAAAAGTACGATTTTATGAGAAACTATTTCTTCGATTTGTACCCAAAAACAATACAGCTCTAAGTTTGAGAGATTTCGAAGGTCCCCTCCAATTTTCATCAAAATCGCATATGCCGTTTGCCCGGTAGAGAGCGAACAAACAGACAAAAAAACTAACAAAAACAAAACACCCGAGCTATTTTTCTTGGGGTAACGATGGGGTTACGTAAGTAAAAAACAAAAAAAAAACACAAAGTCAAATTGAAGTCTTCTCTTCGCTCATCCAACAATGTAATTAATATGGATTTTGAATGATAACTTTATCCAAGATTATACCCAAGTATTTAAATTCTTCAACAAACATGATGGCTTCATCCTCTATTTTGACTTGATTAGCTAGTATGTCCATCTTTATTTCAGCTAGGTTAGCAGTGCCCATCCATACACTTACATTTTAATACATTTAGTTTAAGAAAGTTGATACTTAACCATTGTGACACAGTATTTAGTTCATTATTTATAATGTCAATCATTTTTTGTAAATCTTTGCTCAAGAAAAAATTACGGTATAATCTGAATACAAGTTTAAGATACACTTTTCTACACATATTTCAATATCATTCATATAAATAAGAAACAAAAGTGGACCCAGAACTGACCCCTGTGGAACTCCAACATCAATATTTTTTACATCTGATATTACTTCATTATATTTGGTCCTCTGACTTCTATCACAAAGGTAATCACATATCCAATCTAGCACCTTCCCTTCCACACCATACATATATCTCAATTTCTCAATAAGTCTAGGTCTATTTAGTATTTACAGTCTCAAAGGCTGGCTCTCTTTAGATCAAGAAAAACAGCTAATGTTGATATGCTCTATACTAGAATACTACTAGTCTACTAATTGGATGAGCGAAGCGAAGACTTCAATTTAACCGACCCCCCAAAAAATTTAGCTCCGGTGTTTTTTTTTTTTTTTTTTCCGTCTGTTTGTTCGCTCTCTACCGGGCAAACGGCATATGCGATCTTGATGAAAATTTGACACGACCTTCGTTTTCTCTGAACTTAGACTTGCCACGTTTTTGGGTACAATCGAAGAAATATTTCTCATGAATATCGTACTTTTACGATTTTTTCGATTTTTAGTGCGATATTTTCGTGACATTTGGACCGATTCTGACCAAACGGGTGGGGCTACAACATTCATATTTCACATGGACATTAAGGTAATGGTGATGTATTGCTTTCTGAAAGAAAAAGTTGAAAAAGTTAGCTAGAATCTATAGAAATAAAGCTTTTAATATAAGTTTTTTGACTTTTTGTGCGATATTTTCGTGCCATTTGGGCCAATTCTGACCAAACAGGTGGGGCTAACAACGTTCATATTATACAAGGACATTAAGGTTATGGTGATGTATTACCTTTTGAAAGAAAAAGTTGAAAAAGAGTAGCCAGAATCCATAGAAATATAGCTTTTAATGTAAGATTTTAACGTTAAATAATAACAAATTAACAAGAAACAATAGAAACTTGACAACAATCACCTACATTGCGTCGGCAGAAAAACAAAGCACTTGCAAAAGTGAAGATATCCCACGCAAACTAAAAAAAAGCTCATCCATCAACGCGGCGGGACTTTAGCGTTTTCCTAGTAATAATATAATTTTGGGTTCGATCCCCAGTTGGGGCATACTTTTCCTCTAATAATAAAATAATGTTTTAAAATATTTATTTATTAATTGCTACCAACAACAGAGTTACCTCCACAAGTGCGATATTGGCTTTTACATAAAATTAATTAGACGAGTGAGCGCAGCGAACGTAGTCTACAACGCTACTCGATCGGGCCTTGGTCGTGATTAATTCTGTTAAATGTTAAATGTTAAATGTTTGTTAAATGTCTGTCTGTCCGGTCCCATACGGCCGAACGGCTAAATAGACTGAGCTGAAATTTTAAACAGACATCCGTGACCAGGTAACTGAGAACTGCTAACAAAATGAGCACAATCCGTTGCGATTTAAACCTGCAAGGAATAAAAAACCGAAAAATACGTTGAAATGTATAGGAATTACTTTAACGATAATGGTTTTCATTTTGAAATAATATTTTTTGTTTGTTATTTACCTGGCTGTGAAATGCCGTGTCCAAGGTTAATCGAATGTTTGACGTCAAGGTAAACCCAAATTCCGCTCGTAGATTGAGTAAACCTTGCAATATTTTCACGTATTTTGTACTGGCTATGTTTTCCATAGTATTGTCACAGATGATGGACTACACTGCGTTATATGCATTTCAAAATATGTTAAATAATTTAAAAAATACAATCCAGAAATTACAAAATCTTTCCCGACCATTGAACCCACGTCCCCCACATTTCGGCTATAACGGCGCTTTAGCCAACTCGACTAGGGAAACGCCAAAGTTGTTGTTAGACGAGTGAGTGAGCCATGTATTGAGTACGCGGGAACATTTGCATTTAAGTTTGATTATAATATTCGTATAAATAATCGGGTATTTTAGTTTAGGTCATAGTTTAGCCCATAATGCTCCACTGTAGCCTATGATAGGCTAGGGAGGCCTTAGGTAGGGGGAAGAAAATGAATGTTACCGGGTACTCAACACATGGCTCACTCACTCGTCTAACAACGACTTTGGCGTTTCCCTAGTTAATAATTAAAGTACAAAAAATCGCACGTCCCTTCGTTCGGAATCGTTACTTCACCACACATGTATTGTTTCCTGCTGGTGTGAGACCTGCGCAGTCAAAGAGATCACAGTAAAGGCCCATTCACATTAACTTAGTAGCTAACTTAGCCGATACTTAAAGTTTTGTCTTATGGAAAACAACATGTCTGTTCATGACCAAAACTTAGCCTTTAACTTATACTTATCAGCAGCAGAAAGTTTGCAAACTCCGCTACTTAACATTAATAATTCTTCATTCTTCATTGCATTATACTTCATTCTTCTTATATCATCATATCAAACATATTTTTTGAATACTTTGTTAAATATTATTAGTCACAGGACTAGTCTAGTTGTTTCTTCTCTTCTCTTTTTTTCTTATAGTATATGTATAGTATATTAGTATTTAGTAATAGTGAAATATATGTATTAGGTAATATGGAAGAACATTTTGTAGGGAGGAGCTCTCATCCCTCCCTACATGTAAACAAATGAATATCACCTTTTGTAATTTGTATATTGGAATTACAATAAAGATTATTATTATTATTATTATTATTATTATTATTATTATTATTATTATTATTATTATTATTATTATTATTATTATTATAAGAATAAACCAATCAGAGAGTGACTCGAGCCGACAATAATTTGGCATTGGCAACATTAATCCTGTCAAATTAGAATTTTTGGAGGAAAAAATCGCGATGTCGCTGAATTTTTGAACAGACCTTTCTTGCATGATACTTATCAACATACTAAAACTCCCCTACAATCGGACTGGAGCTTCGGCCGCCATATTGGAAAATGGCGGCTAAAAAGTGTTTGTTATCGAATATCTCCAAATTGGTTTGAGATAGACAAAATATCTCAATGACAAAAATATTCCCCATTTAATTCCCTACAAAACAGGTGTCTTCTATAGTTTTAGTAGAGGCAAAGGTTAAGTCACAAAATCGTGGTTTCTATGTTGCTTATTGGAGCACCAGCTTATTTCCAAATTTTCACGCCCAGCATCAAACAATGCCCGGTAAATCCGTAAGAAATCGATTTAAATACAAAAGGACTTTTGTACGGGGTTCATGAAAGCTTCCATTAGTATTTTAAAAAATCAGTTCTGCGAAATCGGATTTTGCATTTACCCGGAATTTGGGTTTTCCCATTGTTGGCATTTCCTAAAAAAATCCATATTTTACTGTCCATTATTAAGCACTAAATAGCATTGGAGGAAAAATTCTTTCTACGCACATTGAAATGACTTAAATAATGATCCGATTACAACCAAAGTTTAAATCCAATATGGCTGCTAATTCCTAATATTCACAATATGAATACTGTTTTCGTGCTGTTTTTACACTCTTTTTGTTACATAATTCACTTTGATGTTGCGGATATTAGGAATTAGCAGCCATATTGGATTTAAACTTTGGTTGTAATCGGATCATTAATTGAGCCATTTCAATGTGCGTTGGAAGAATTTTCCTCCAATGCTATTTAGTGCTTAATAATGGACAGTCAAAAAGGGTATTTTTGAGGAAATGCCAACAATGGAAAAACCCAAGTTCCGGGTAAATGCAAAATTCGATTTCGCAGACCTGATTTTAAAATACTAATGGAAGCTTTCATGAACCCCGTACAAAAGTCCTTTTGTATTTAAATCGATTTCTTACGGATTTACCGGGCATTGTTTGATGCTGGGCGTGAAAATTTGGAAATAAGCTGGTGCTCCAATAAGCAACATAGAAACCACGATTTTGTGACTTAACCTTTGCCTCTACTAAAACTATAGAAGACACCTGTTTTGTAGGGAATTAAATGGGGAATATTTTTGTCATTGAGATATTTTGTCTATCTCAAACCAATTTGGAGATATTCGATAACAAACACTTTTTAGCCGCCATTTTCCAATATGGCGGCCGAAGCTCCAGTCCGATGGTAGGGGAGTTTTAGTATGTTGATTAGTATTATATAAGGAAGGTCTCTGCAAAAATTCAGCGACATCGCAATTTTTTCCTCCAAACGTGAATATACGATCTTATTTGACAGGATTACAAGCATTGGCGCGATAAAAGTTAACACTGCAAACCTGTATTGTTGTGATTGGTTTAAAAACATCTATCATGAACAGACACCTAAAGTTAGAGGATAAGTTAAGTTGTTAAAGAGATCGTGATATTGGGTCGTGAACAAGGTCAACAAAACAAAAAAAAACGTAAAGAAGGTTAGGTTATGTCTAAGTCTAACAGTACTTCATACTACTTCTTTCAAGATGCTCATTCTTTATTCATGGCAGTGTATCCTTAGGAAAGTAGGGCAAGGACCTTAATATGACATCGTGCCGACTTGGCTAACCTTTCCCCTCTCTGTCTAGCGTGGCGCGCGCACCATGCTAACCCGTCTCAGTATGCGCGCGCATCACATAATGTCTGCCGCTCAGTTCAAAGAAATAGTTAACCTTATTGACTGAGGAAATAAAATAAAAAAACCTTCAAAACCTTAACGTTTCTAATTAAAATATAAATTACTTTTACCCGGAAAGGAGTTCTATTAACTATTATTAAAAATTAAACAAAAAATACTTCAAAACCTTTAACGTTACTATTTAAAATATAAATTGCTTTTACCTGGAAAAGAGTTCTATTAACTATTATTAAAAAATAAACAAAAAATACCTCCAAAACCTTTAACGTTACTATTAAAAAAAAAAAAACATTGTTGGGGGTTTGAACCAGCGCAGAGCGAACCCTACCTTAGCAATCCCATCTGTTACCACCCTGCTACGGCGCACTGTGTACGTTGTCCGCCTATAAACGTATAATTGGCATCGCAAGCGAGCCGTAAGCGCGCGGTGGTGGGGGAAGGTTAGCAAAAGTCGGCCTTTAGATTCAACCCAAGGTCCTCTAGATCTCCGCCACCTGGCGGAGGCTCGTCTAACTCGCTCGTAATGTTTTAAAATACTTGGCGCGTCCCTTCGTCCTGCTAGTGACATAGACATATGGCCGTATCACACTGCTACTGGAGTCGTAGACTGCAGTTGTAGACTGGAGCTTACGATTGGCCGCGCATGCGCAGTACCCCAGTCTGACCAGTCTGCGACTGCAGTCGTACATTAGACCAAGCTCTAAAATACGACGCGAGTTTTAGACTGGAGGTCACGTGAGCCAATCAGAAACGAGTATTTCGGAAGTAGCTACGTAAAACATAACCTCTAAAGTGTACAGCAAACTCATGTCTGTTTGATTATATTATTATTATTTACATTCCAAACAGAACAATTCCGTGAAAATGTCTATAAATCAGACAAATAAACATCCATAAAGTGATTGTGGTACGCGTAGAGCTAGGCCTAGCCCTAGGCCTTGATGATATCTGGGATCCCTTGTTGTTGTTCCTTACGCCTAAGCCTAGGCATATGTATGGACTTATTATTTAATTGTTATTAGGCTGCAACCAACGATACTATTATTAAATTTTAATAACTATGGCCATAACCTTTTTGAGGGATAATAAACACACAAAAAATGTACGCGGGGTTTTGTTATTGCAGCATTTTACCCTATATTGTTCTTAAAATTCATAACAACTCGGGTTGACAGTGTGATAGGCCGAGTTGTAAGCTCAAATTGTAATTGGCGACTGGAGTCTGCGACTGCAGTGGCTGTGTGATATGGCCTATAGGGGTTTAATATCAATGGCTAGTGAGAACTGCGTCGTTGCCAACCACCGATAAAAAAACAACAACAAACAACGCAAGGAAGATTAGGTTCTTGTCTAGGCCTATACTTTATTTGTTTTTGTCCGATTCAAATGAATAAATAAGTAATAACCTTTAAAAAATCATTTTAACGGAAAGTACTGCTATTTTCATTTAGCGGGTATATTTCCCCTATTTAAGGTTCTGTTGACAAAATTAGTAAGCTAAGCGTTGGCGACACTGGTTTCCTGCTGTTTGTGAGAACTGCGTTCGTGCGTATCAACAAACAACAAAAGAAGCAAGGTTAGGAGGTCTTTGTCAGGGTTGCCACATTGGGCGATTTGTCGCCGTTTGGGCGACCAAGCAATGTTTTTAGCGACCAAAATATTTCGGAAGTCGCCTGTCGCCGAAATGGGCTACTTCACGAAAATCCAAACTTTCCAAAAATTTCTCAATCTGCAGCGTGCTTCAAACACAAATAATGTTTATCAGAAACTATTCCATTGTTAAATAGTATTTTGTAATTTAAATATTAGGTAAATCATACAGAATACTCATTAACCGATTACATTTTGCCCGGCCCGCGGCGTTTTGTTTGGTTAATTAATGTCACATTAGGATACAAGACGTGGAATGTCGAAAAAAGCTGATCTTTAGGCCTAAACTGTATCGTTTTGTATACAAAAGCTCAGTTGTTTTTTGACCGCACGTGCGCGTACGTGAAGTTGTGTCGAACTGTTGATGGTGTTGTTTATCATTTTAGTGGCTCCGATTCGTTTCAGCACGTGAGTACAGAATATATTTTACTTTTGATTTTAGAGGTTTTTTTTTACCTATTGTGCCTAGTAAATATACCCATAAATATACTCCCTTAAATTCTCCAATATTTCCGTAGAGTCAAAAATACACCTTTTAAAAAACATGAAAAAAAAAAAACGACCTGCGGGGCAATTCTGGGGCGTTCCCCCCCAGACCCCCCCATTTGGGCCACCGCGCCAGATTGGGCGACATTTGGGCGACTTCAAAAGTTGCCGCGGCGACATCAGCGCTCATATATCTGGCAACCCTGGTCTTTGTGTCATGTCATGCTTTGTGTATGTTTCTCAAGGTTGTTCCTATCAAAGGTTTCTATACTTTTGTACATTTTCTAAGGATAAAATAATAAAGGGAGCTTTTTTTCTTCAAAATGGGGATACATAATTTTAAAGTTGTTTTTGACCACCCCTTGTCAACGTATTATTCGGGCCAAGCTGTGTCTGGGAGGTTGATGTTTACTCTGAGTTCACCCAAAAAAGTTCGTGGTAAGTATGCCCACGCCCTGACTCCTAGCCTAGGGCCTACCTGATACATTGAATAACCAGTATAAGCCTGATACGTTTGTTTGTCCTGTTTCAATTACACCAGGTACAAGTTTTTCACGAAAACCCGTTTTTCTGTCCTGGTGTAGGCTAAATGTAGGCCCCTACCTGTCATCACAACCCAGAAACGTTTTTTTGTCCTGTTGTAAGTACCACAACTGCGACTGGATTAAGAATTTTACACCTGCTTCTTTCAGTAGTGGGTGTAAAACGACAAAATATTGCGCCATTTTTAAAGTTTGTAGTGGCTTGGTTGGTGTAGGCTAGTGAGAAGCTAAAGCATCATTCACAATCAGTTCTAAGTCGTAAGGCGAAAGGTCTAAGGCGTAAGGCGCAAGTCGTAAGAAATGCTAGGCGTTTACAACAACCATACCATTTTTCATTGCTCCTGTGTATTGCGCATGCGCGTACAGTCAGCTGTGGAGTTTCCTTGTTCGTGATTGGCTCGTCGTAAGAAACCGTCGTAAGAATTGGATTTTGGGCAATTCGTTACGACATAAACCATACGCCTTGCGACTTGGGACGTGTTGTGAACGTTCTGATTGAAATACATACTCGGCAATACAAATTATTACGCCTTAGGCCTTGCGCCTTACGACTTAGAACTGATTGTGAATGATGCTTAAGAAACAAGCTAGAAGTTAAAATGGAAAAAGCCGGGCCGTGCAATATCTTTCCCAATGATTATATGAATCTTCACGGCCTTTTTTAAAAGGGACAATGCCAATTAATCAACCGTTAAGCAAAAACCTTAGCCCAGGGCCGACATAACCTTAAACAAGGATAGGCTGAAAGAAGGCTGCTTGAAAGACGTTTAGCAATATTATGCACAACAATGTACTAGAAACCTATTATCTAGGCCAAAATATTGAAAAATATAGTTAGGCCCTAAGCCTATAGCCTATCATCGTGTGGTATATGGGCTCTAGCCCTTGGTTGCCTCGTCAAATGTCAAAACTGGGTGCAAATATGTTTGTCCAACACTCCAACTGGGCGTAACGTGTACTTATTACTCCTATTTCCGGTTTTATGACGTACATCCCGACGATTCCAGGAGTATATATGTGAACCTGGTACAGGACAAACAAACAAAGCTAATATCCTAGGCCTAGGCTAGTAATTGACCTACACCTAGGCTAAATAGGAATGGCTAGACCGATGGGAAGGCGGTTCTTTTTCGGTTGGTGTTGGCCAACTTTTAACCACTGTTTTTTTTTTTTCAATAAAAATGACGAAAAACCACTATAAATATTATGAATTATATATTATGTAATTGAACGATTTATTGATATTAACTGATCTGAAAATGTACAAAAAGTAGCTTTATTAGTAATTTCTCCTTTCGAACCTATACCAACCTTTTCGACTTTCAATACTCTACTTACAAAACCTTTAACGTCACTTTTTTAAATAGAAAGGAGTTTTGGCACAAAAGGACTTTCGTTTAAAATAGCGACGTTAAAGGTGTTGAAGGTATATTTTGTTTTTAGGATTTTTTTACTAGGCCTAGGCCTATGTTTTGTAAGGCTACTTGCAGTGAGTGCAAACCTCCGCTCGGTGGCGGTTCTCAGCATGATCGGTCGGCCTAAAGGTGCGTCTCTCATCGTTATAACTTACTTTTGTTTATAAAACAGCATGAAATGAAACTTGCGAGTGCATTTTTTTATTATATACAACTGCAATTTTAAAATATAAATCGTTTAAGTGGTTTTCCGTCGTTTTTAAGTGAAAAAATCAGTGTTTAAAAGTTGACCAACACCAACCGAAAGAGTGCCGGGAAGGTATTGGTCTTCCCACCACACAAACACACCAATTCAATAGAAAATTTTAAACATAAAGTAAAAAATCTCCTACTTAGTAAAGCCTATTTCTGTAAACGAATACTTGGAGGACTGTAGGCCTTTCCGGTACGGCAACATAAATTGTAGTAACTATAATACAAAGAAGCTTGAGGCCTAATCTCAAATGTATAAAATACCCTAGGCCTATAGGCTATATTTGGATGAGCGTAGCGAGCGAAGCGAAGATTCCATTTCACTACACTGGAGAAAAAAATCCGGAATGTTTTTTTTTTTTTTCTTTCTTTTTTTTTTTGTATTTTTGTCTGTTTGTCCACACGATTCCGGCTAAACCGATACTCCGATTGCGATGAAATTTTATGGAGGCCTTCGAAATCTCTGAACTTAGAACTGCCACGTTTTTGAGCGCAATCGGAAAATTTTTTCTCATGAAAATCGCAATTTTACAATTTTTTTCAATTTTTAAAAAATTTCTTCGACTTATAACACCTACATGCTTTATCCGATTTTAATGATTTTTGCACAGAACCTTTATTTTATGAATTAAGATATTTTTGTGAAATTTGAGCGCAATCGAGAAATTATTTCTTATAAAAATCGCAATTTTACGATTTTTTGAACAATTACGATTAATTAAAAAAAATTAAAAAAATTAAGTTAATTTTTAATTTAATTTAATTTAATTTTAAAAAAATTCAACTTAGTAATGATTTTGCCACAGAACAACAGAAAATTCACATAACACATGGCAGCTCAATGCACCAATTACGCTCATCCAACAACGCGGCGGGACTTAAGCGTTTTCCTAGTTCTTAATCATGGCACCCAAGCATAGGTAGTAGAGGTGGTTGCATTACGTGAGTGACTCACGACTTTTCTCGTGATAGTGCGTGAACGTGAATGCTTTGAATAAGTACCGTGAATTTGCGTGATAATATAGGCCTAAGTCATGCGTTTATCGAGACACGCGTCACATCCTCTTCGCAACATCCTTTTTGTTCCTCGGCCATAACATTGTGTTCTTCGCAATGATATTTTATTTGTTATGCATATGAAGTCAATATTTTATATATAGTTGGTAGACATGTAATTGGTCGATATTTACTTGCGTTCTTCGTGTCTTATCCTTCGGTTTGAGAAAGATTAAGTTCCTTCATAGGGTTGGTACTTGACATCGACTATTCGATTCGACATCGATGGGAGCAAAATTGTCTTTGAATTCGACTTCGATTTGGCATCTTTAAAAAAATCGATGTCAGAACCATGTAAAAACCATATATTTTACATTTTGCAATATAACATTACCTATTTTTACATAAAAAAAACGGTAAAAAAAATTGTTGGTTTTTTTCAATGTCATTTTTTTTTTTTTGATGCGATGTCGAAATTATTGGTTTGACATCGATTTCAAATTTATAATCGAATCCCAACCCTACAGTCTTTCAGTAAAGAATCTAGGTGCGCGGAATTGCGGCGGGCCAAGCCACGCGCGGCTCCGCTTCCACTACGCGCCTTTTACTGCACGCCTCTATTGGCACTTAACACGGTGTTGCCGGCGCGAAACCATGAGGGATAGAAACCTGCAACTTGCTTCAATCGGTGGGATTTTACTATGAGATGACCCATTTCAAGTTTCATCCCGATCTGCTGATGCGTCTAGAAGTTATTGAGACGTCAAGATTGTTCAAAAATACTTTCTTATTCAGCTGGCTGGCTGGCTGGCTAGCTAGCTAGCTGGTAGTCGTTAATAACATGCCGGTTTGTAGGTCCCTAATGGATAAAGTTTGAGAGACCAAAATTTGCACCAATGTCAGTCATCTCACTGGCCATTCGCCTTACAAACGGTAACTGAATTAGATGACCGGAAGCTTAGATAATCGAAGTATGGCATATTATCTAATTCGTGTTTTGCAAAGAAACGAATTGGCATAGGCCTAGAGTTACAAAATTTTGCACTACTAAAGGTGTTAATCCTTGTAATAAGTTCAAATGGTCAAAGAGAGAGATGAGAGAGAAGAGAGAGGGGGGGAGAGAGAGAGAGAGAGAGAGAGAGAGAGAGAGAGAGAGAGAGAGAGAGAGCATAGTGACAAAATTTTGTGGTACTGAGGGTGTTTATCCTTGTAATGAGTTCAAATGTCTAAATGTACAACTTTCATATGGAAGTGGGAGAGGGAGAGAGAGATTGATTGATTGATTGATTAATTGATTGATTGATTGATTGTCGTCTTTATTGATTTAATTTGTGTTTTGTAAAGAAACGGACTAGCAGAGTTACAAAATTTTGCACTACTGAAGATGTATTCCTTGTATTCTTGTAATACGTTCAAATGACCAAATGTACAACTTTCATTTGAGAGAGAGAGAGAGAGAGAGAGAGAGAGAAGAATTTATGCATTTCACTCCTTCCCTCTTAACTGGGTGATACTACTCAAGTGCTGTGTTTTATGGCTGGACGACAAGCCAGCCATCTGGCGAAAAGTGTTTGGGGGGCTAAGCCGCAAGGGAGAGCATGCAGGAAGAGTCGGACTGCCGAAGGGAGTGGTGCAGTTTAAATTTAAAAACAAGCACAACTATTAAATGATATGTAGGGCTATCTTTGTATTAATTGACATTTGAGGTGCGCGAGAGTGGTGGACGAAACATTAAATATGTTATCTTTCTAGGATGTGCGCATGTAGTGTACTGAACATTAAATATGTAGAGACATATATTTGTTTTATAAGGTATATCTGCAGTGTGTAAAAGTGGGGGACGGAACCTAATGTAGTGGTGGTTGGTACTGATTGTTTTTGTTTTCATTGGCATTTGGGGTGTACGCGAGTGGTGCTTGAGACGATAAATAGGTACCGTACCTATATTTGTGTTATTAATTTATAACTGTGGTGCGCGAACCTTATTATCAATGAGTGAGATTTTATTTTAAATCATTGTAATAAAGTGATTATCACTAGTAGAATGTTTATGTATGTACATCCATACCATGTACTTTCTAAAAAAAATGTTGATATACCATACAAAAATGCAAAAACTTGCAAAAATGGGGCCCAAGCCAAAAACGAGGATGATACTAGTGGTTCAACTGCATAAAGTGGAGAAATCTAAAAGTGTGGCCAAGCCCATTATTTTGTTATTGAAACATTTAGTTGTGCAATCATCTTGAAATGTTATGCCCAAAATTAACAAAGTGTTTATCCTTCATAAACAAAACGTAATCCCTGGAGTTGCCATTTTGCAGTTAAAACATAACTGTAATATGGTGGGAAAAAAACGCCTTTAGAAAGGGCCTCCGGCGGCTGGGGCTTCGCCCCTGCCCCAGCTACCCGCCACTGATTGTCCCGCTTTTTTGGTTTGTAAATCTGGGCACCCTACACCTGACCTTTCACTCTTTTTTATGTGCTTGTTGATCACATCCCATACAGTTTTTAATTTGTTGTCTATTACTGATTTGAGAGCTTATCTACAGTCTTTTGGCATATATTATGATATTTTTAAGAGTTTTATTGTATTTATCATACGCGTCTCGAATGAATTTGCATTTACTAAAGTGTTGTGATAGTCTATAGAAACAAAGTTTATTTTTCTTGATACTTTTACGATGACCGTACGATTAGTGCATAATTATTTGTACGGCTGACCATACGATTAAATACACAACATTTATATATTGCCCAGGACAATACTCGCGTGCCTGTCAAAGGTGTTGGCCCTACTTTCAAGGCATAATGACAATGTAGGCCTACGCACTACCAGAAAACCTTACATATTTGATTACTGGTACCTATATGACACAATTACCAGCCCCTAGAGCCGGCCCCAACCAACACCATAAAACCATTCCATTTCATGTTGCAGGTGTTATTATTTACATAACTGGTGAAGCTGGAGTTCGCTGGACAAAGCGGGTTTCGAGCAAGAATCACGTTACCTATTATGACAAGGAAGTGTATTTTGAAAATAAGTTTCACGTCGTTGGAGGACCAAGTGAGTATGATTGACTAATTTCATACACCAAGTGGCCTAGGCCACTTATTATTGATCTGGTCATGTTTATGGATGAGTGTATTTATTTTGGTCTAGGCCTATATCCAGATGCTAGACCTATTTCTCTCTTGTCGCACTTGGCAAAGATCTTAGAAAAATTAATTAAGGTGAGACTTAGGCCTATGTCATTTTTGCAGTCACACAAAATATTATCTCCAGCGCAATTTGGTTTTCGCCCGCATTTAAGTACGTCAAACGCAATACATAAATTAACTATGTAGTTGCATTTATGAAGCATTGGATAACAATGAAAGAGTGTTAACTGTTTTTTTGGACTTGGCGAAAGCCTTCGATACAGTGGACCATGAAAGGTTAATAGCTAAACTAGAACATATTGGTGTGAGAGGGTCAGTTTTGGCACTATTTAGTAGTTGCCTTAGTAATCGTGGCCAAATAGTCAACATTGGTTCTACTTACAGTGAAACAAAAATTATCAAATGTGGGGTGCCGCAGGGTACTGTACTGGTACCAATTTCAGTGTTCTCCCCAGGCCCGGACCGCCGGGCGAGCCGCCCGGCAACAATTCCCTGCCGCCCGGCCCAAAAAAAAAAAATCAAAAAAAAAATTTGATTTTTTTTTTTTTTTTTTTTTTTACTAAACGATTTGCGAATTTAATAAACTCTACCTGTCCATTTCACGTTTAAACGTCCCATCTCTAAACTGCAGCGCAAATTGTAAACGAAATCGAGGAGACTAATCTCGCTGATAACCCGACAAGGTATGCATATAAACGAAACACATGTTGGCAAGATGTCAATCATCGCTATGATCGTGAACATACACTGCACACAAGGAGCACACACAAGTGAACAATTTTAGCAATTTTCCAATTTTATTGATTGCTAGTACAAATTTTAAAGAAATAAAAATGAAGTCATCAAATACAACAATGTTTCAAGTTGTAGTAATTGTAAACCTTCAAATTTTAGATATTAACACTTAGAAAGAATAACATCGTCACCTTTATAAGGGCCTATTGTACTCATTGTAGCAATAGGACTATAGTATTCACATAGCATTACAAAGGAGAAAATAGGCTTCGACTATGATTTCAATCAAATTTGAAATGTTCATACCAAAAAACCAACTAAAGCAAGCTACTTTAAAGGGCTTCAAAAACCTCTAAAACTCACCAAATCGAATCTAGGATCTCAAATTTTTTCCGGGGGCAAGCCCCCGGACCCTACTACTTTTTGGACCTACCCGGCAATGTTTATGGAATACCCAGTGAAATTTTTTTTCTGGGGAGAGCACTGCAATTTTGTTCATTATATTATATACTAGGGAAACGCCAAAGTCGTTGTTGGACGAGTGAGTGAGCCATGTGTTGAGTACCCGGGAACATTTGCATTTAAGTTTGATGGTAATTAAGCGAGCGAAGCGAGCGTTTCCATTTGACTCTGCCGGAAAAATTTGTCACTCGTTTTGTTTTTTGTTTGTTTGTTTGTTTGTTTGTTTGTTTGTTTGTTTTTTTTTTTTTTTTTTTTGTTGTCTCGCCATAACGTTCGAACGGAGGCTCGGATCGAGTTGAAATTTTGACCATCCGCAAGCTTTGTTCTCGATTGAATGCCATTAGTTTTGTGGCAAAATTGTTCAAAAAGTTAAAAAGTTACATTAAAGTTAATCGAAAGTTTTTTTTTCAAACTAACCGGCGACAAAATCTGAGATAGCCAAATCATTTAGAATGTCCGTCCGGTCACGAATATGTTAATTTTAGTTTGATCCGATAAGTAGTGTAGATGGAAATTACATTATAACAAAAGTAACGTTGCCATGGCAACGAAAAGACGCGCGAAGTTTCTAATGCACTGCCACCTAGAAGTAATCAAAGTACTTTCGAGGAAGCAGTCTATTATTTGTCACCAAAGAGTTTAAATATTTTTCCCAATGAGTCAAGGTCCTCTAGATGGCGGTGGATTTTATCCACAAAGTAAAGATTTACATACGGGTTTACCCCTATACCTTGGCAATAATAAATAATATCGGAAACATGGCCCTGTGGACAGCGAACGTCGTAAATTTTAAAATTTAAAAAAATGTGCATTGTGGGTCTAGCTATAGCACGTGCTCGCTTATCAACGCGTCCAACTGAGCGTTTCCTAGTTATTATACATGTATAATTAATAGGGTTTTGAGTTTAGTTGGTATACGGGCGCGTCAACTGTAAGGCCATAATGCGCCACTCTAGCCTACGATAGGCTAGGTAGGCCTTAGGTATATGAGGAGGAAAGGGAACGTTACCGGGTACTCAACACATGGCTCACTCACTCGTTTAACAACGACTTTAGCGTTTCCCTAGTATAATCATTGAATAAACATTTGTGGTCACAGACACTAAGTGATCAACAGATACACCCCAGGCTAAATGGAACGGCCAGCTAGTGTACGACTCCTACACTTGTATAGATACTGCCTCCAGCGTCAATGAAAAATTAAAGACAATTTAAGCTTAGGGAGGCGAACAGAGAAAATGGTTTTTAGTTTTGGTTTCAGGGCGCGTCAACCGTTCGGTTATGATGCTCCACTCTAGCCTAAGGGATTTAGGGAGGAAAATCCTATGCTGGTCAGAACCAGCCACGAGTAGGTGAAAAAAGGGGGTTCTCACGTCGTGGTCGTCATCGTCTTTGGCATCGTTCGTGTTTTCATGGTCATCGTCGTCAAGGGGGTTGTCAGGGAAGGGGTAGAGGTCCCCGACGACGACTGCCAGAGGTCGCATCTTTTCCGGGAGTATATATACTTTTCTTTTATACTTACCAGCTGATGTTTGCGAGATGGACTTAGTCTATTTCCTCGTCTTTTACGATATGCAGAGCAATGCTCTGTGCCAAATGCACGACCATATGGTTTAGGCCTACGTAAAGCGTACACATATCTAACATTCATGACGTAGGTTAGAATAAAGTAGGTGGTCTAGTCTACGATTTTAATTACACCTTTATATGGCGTAGTACTGCGTGTATACTGTATAGGGTCTACTGCGGTATTGCACTGTATCTTAAGGATGGTCAATTGGTCATCATTATTAATTAGTTGATGAATTTAAACAAGAATAATGACATTACCTTTAGAGAATGACATACCGTATTGACAACAAAAACATACGAAAAATCACCGACTGATAGCGACTATATCTGAATTGTTTTTATTATATCGTAGGCTGTGGCCTATTTTTCATATGGAAAATCTAAACAAATGCTACCGATATTTTTAAAAATCCCATTTTATTTATTGTAGGTTTAAATCAAAATGGATTGCGCTCATTTTGCTAGCAGTTCTCAGTTATCTGGTCACGGATGTGTGTTTAAAATTTCAGCTCAATCTATTTGGCCGTTCGGCCGTATGAGCCCGGACAGACAAACATTTATTGGACAATGCTCACGGCCAAGGCCCGATCGAGTAGAGCGTAACAGAATCCTCATTCGCTTCGCTCACTCGTCTAATTAACGATTTATGTAAACTGGATATTGAAGGAGAGTTTATAAATTACGCCGATGATACGGCCTTAGTTTTTAGAGGCTTAGATTGGAATATGGTATACCGCAAGGCTAATAATTCTATGTGTTTTGTTAAAAGTTGGCTTGACAATAATTTACTAACTTTAAATATAAATAAAACCGTCTACATGCCTATTACTATCTCAAGCAAAACGCAGCCAGAAATGACCGTTGAATTAAAATTAAAGTTACATGATTTGACTTGTCCGAAGGATTTCCTCTGTAACTGCTTAGAGATTAAAAAATGTGTTAGTGCGAAGTATTTAGGTATTGTCATTGATTATAATTTGCGGTGGTCAGACCATAAAAGTACTTGTATTAAGAAAGTTAGAAGTTTGCTTTATGTTTTTTATACTCAGGCATACAATTAGCAGGGAATTGCTATTGTTAGTATACATAGCTTTGAGGCAGTCAATATTACAATATGGGATTATTGGGTGGGGAGGGGCTTATAAAACGCATCTAAACCCGCTTATAATTATTCAGAGGGTTCTTCTAAAGGTTGTTCTATGTAAGCCTATATCAATGGTACTCTTCTAAATTAACCTTAGAACTAAGTAAAATGCCGGATATATCTACCAGATATTTTTCAAACACAGTATGATTCACACCTTCAATTATTTTAATATGTAGGCCTACAGTGCAATTAACAAACCACTACTACAAAATACCAGATTTTACAATATAAATACCTATAAATACACTCTATGTGTCCCTAAAAAACGTAAACTTATTGGGCAAAGACATGTCGATTATCTTGGACCATATTTTATCAATCAGATACCCTTGGCTATCAGAAAATGTACATCTTTAAGTTTGTTTAAATATTCGTTGGAAAAATGGATGAGTAAACCGAAATCATATTGCACTGTTCTAGAATTTATGAATGTCTTAAATTAATTGTGAACCCCATTAATTATTAATTGACTTTAAAAAAAATTGTTTATGCCTTGTGTATTGTGTTTAATTTCTATGTATTAATATATTTGTGAGCACTATGTCTATTACTTATTGTTATATATACGAGTTTCTGCATATTTTTAAGTTGTCATTTTTTGTTACATCTATCAGTTTCCGCATAAAAATGATATGTGTATTATTTTTGACAGCCCACACACAAGAGGTTTTCTCTTACGCGGGCTTCCTTTTGTGTATATTTAATATATTTTTGTCATCACATGCTCATAACTTTGTATTGTTGACTTATCTGATGTAATGTATATTTGCAGGAATAAAATGCATTAAAATTGAAATTGAATTGATTGAAGGGTATAATATATAGGCCTACACCTAATTTCAATCTGTAACAATAGAAACTTGAAAAATTTCTCATCCTATTTTTAACTCTGAAGGAATGTTCGCACCCCAACCAAAATTGGCATGGGTTGTCAGGTACCTAAAAAGCTCTGATTATGACGTATATAAAGTTCATTTCACGTTTCATATCGGCTGGGAAACACCTTGAAAACGCAAAACAATGGCTTTTTTTAGGTACCTGAGTGTACAGCGCCCTATAGCAGGCTCCTAGATAATAGGTTTTGTGAAATAAAATCTTCCCGTAGACAACCTCAATGCATAGGCCCACTACTTAGCCTATAGGTAGAGATGCAAGTTTTTCGCAATGCGCGATAAAACTAAAAGTGTAATACAACACTGGTTTCAACATTTCATTACGAAATGCGTCACTGGGATTCAGATTCAAATTGTGAAATAACATCATAAAATCCTTATAAAACGATTAATGAGTTTATTCGCGATATAACACCACAATTGCCAATTTCTAGCAAATTAACACCATTAATATTATTAATATTAATTCGTAATTTTGTATTCCCTTCCGTACAAATCTTCAGAATTACGAGATAAAAAGCGAAAATTAAGTTCTCACAAAATTTTACTCTTGTTGCCTTGGAGAATGTTTCACATGTTGTCAGCCGCCCGCAGTTTGTATTCTATCAGACGGCAGACAGCATTTTCACAATGCCTAAAGTATCAATTTCTGTATCCGACCGGACATTCGAGTTTCGAAGTGAAGGATTTTACGTGTCAAACAAAATCCTTGTGTGTAAATATTGTGACTGTAGATTAGAGTATAAGCCCATCACTATGTAGTACAACAGATAATAGTTTGGAAAATGTAACCTTTTTTAGTTTTATCAATGATTTTATAACATGATTAAAATTTAAAACGATTAAAAAAAAACAAATAACACCAAAATTCTCAATTTCTGAAACGAAAAGCGAAGAAAAATAAAACCATTTTCTTGCATCTCTACTTTTAGGGTGTGAATTTAATTGAAATAACAAATCCAAGGAATATTATTATGGGGCTTAATCTGAGATTTTGTTGAATACATTTAGGAAATTCATGAGAAAAACCTTCAGTAAGGATTTTGAAGTGTGGGTTTTGATCCAGGTATGTCCCAAAATATAGTCTCGATATGTAGTACATGAGAAACCTCTATTGGTGAAGAACATAACATGGTTTTTGTGCGCCTAAACATAAGTAAACATATTGTAACGAATCAACACATGGGCATAGCACATGTGCATAAGCCACCGAGCTAGATAGCTGGCCAGGCTATTTCCTTCCCACAGTTGCTGCATAGATAATGAGATAATTTAGAAGCTTAGGTCTCTAAAGATTATTAACAGAAAGTGACATTGACCTTAAAAAAAGTCTCCACACCCAAGAATGTGTCTCCATGTAAGATCATTAAAACATCATGGCAATGGTACCCGGTCGTGCACAGTGTTTACAGGCTTGCATTGCACAGGTACGACCAGTACAGACTTTCTTGCATTTGCATTTGTATTACATTTTTACAATTTCTCTAAGATACCAGTCAATTAGCCTTTGAATAAATGCACTCCGCCAACATCCGGTGTTTGAGTCTGTACTAGCTGCTCACATTCAAACATGAATGACAGCTGTAATAAAGTACTCTTCTTTATGGCTGTCGGCAGAGGCAACCAAAAGAGCACCATTCCTGATAAGCATAATATTGAGAATTCTTTGTCGCCAGTCGTGAGCCGCTCACATCGAAGTCAAAGTGACGTATATCATAAAGTAGAATACTTTACTTTTGAATTAGAATACTGTATGATCCTTAACACTACGGCGGCAGGTAGGATCTTTGATACATACACATGCCGCGGCTCCTAATTAACATAATACCGAGACTTCGCGGATCTAGCTAGAGAGTGACCACCTAAAGGTCACAGAGAGAAAATGTGTTGCCTAAAGGTCACACCATCAGCACAGGACTGTCCACCCCTTGTCCCCCCGCGTCACCCCTTACGTCCCTCCCTTCGTCTCGATTAGCCAAAGTGCATAAATATGAGACGTTAAGCAATACCCAATCAATTAATCTTTTCCAAGCAGCTCAATAAATTAGAGTAATTCAAGATGTCCCAGGAACTAGGAACCCCAGAGTAATGACACCTCACCTATACAGTGGCATGCCATGTTTGGTAGGCGACGCCCCAGGCGTCAGTGACGTGGGCAAAGTTCTGTATAAAAAGAAGAGCAGTGGATTTCACACTCAATCACTTCTTCCTTTGTCTCTGAACAGAGCAAGTTAGGAGCAAAGGTACCACATCAACCCAGCCTTGTGTTCAAGCAGAAACTCTTGAGATTGCAATTCAATCTTTCACTATGTACTTGTAATTCAATCTGTCTTATTGTTAAATAATTGTGTTCACTATGTGTGTTAGCCGGGAATATGCCCAGGATGTTAGGGATGCTATCATAATATGTTAAGCATGGGTCCTTCAGACCGCCCAAAGTATTAATTACCAGACGCAAGTGCTTGTGTGTGTTCCATCACATTAACTTAATAAATATTATAAATGAGTCAGAATCTGTGCTCTTGGTTTCTTGTTCCAATCATCATACTTGCTGATCCACCTGAGGTTTGATACCTCTAGTTATTAAGAGACCATTACCTCTCAAATGTCATTCAAGTGTACTATCATCAGGTCTAGATTGACCCTGTCAAACCAATCTTGGTGGAGGCGTTAGTAACCGGCTACTGGTTAGGGAGGCAATATCTTGCCACCCCGGCTAGGACCTTTACAATATTTTTTTACTACATACTCGTAGGTTCATGGTCCTACAGATTGTAATAATAACCTTTTCCTGCCATGATTGATTCATGCCTTATAAAGTATGACCTATTTACTAATTATTATTTATTAAAAACAATGTGACAATCAATAAACATTATTGTGCTAATAGAAAAACGTTTGCCAAATTATATGTGTATATTATGTGTGGCTCGTTGGTCTTGTGGTTAGCGTATCTGCTTCCAATGCAGAAGGTCCAGGGTTCGATTCCGGCCAAAGTCAGAAGTTTTTTAATTTCGGATTTGGACTTAAGTCCATCAGTTCTTGTCTTAGGAGTTTGTAAACGGTGACTTTGGAGCCATCCTAGCAACAAAGCACATAATAAATTCAGAGTTGTGCTGAATCGGCCTTGTTGATTCTGGTGTTGATCTGCGGGTGTTCGCACTGTCCATACCACTGATTGCTATATTTCCTATTAAAAATATCGATTTTTGGTTGGTTATCGCTCACTCGTCGATTGCGTCGGGGCCTACAGGGTTGGCTTGGTCGCTTTGATAGAAAGTCCCCCACTGAAAATCAGTTATAGGCCTATAACTGAGTGGGTAGACTCTAAATACAATTTATTTATTTATTTGTTTATTTATTGAAAAAATACCAAATTTGACCTTCATTGACCTCTGCTGGCTACAAAATTAATTTTGAACAACTGAAATATTTTTTATTTGAAGACCCTTAAGACCCTTAAATAGGCTTTGATTAGATACCATGGAAAGGTCCTACTAGGTTTCAAAAATCCATTTTTTTTTTAAAAATTCTATTTTATTACATTTTTATTTAGGGGATGATTAGACCCACCCACCCTATGGGGATTTTAGGGGATTCCTTATCGGTTATTTAGTTTTTTCCTGAATCCTATGATACCAAATTTGCTTCTGTTGCAATTTGTCCTAGGCCAACTTGGATAGACCCCGGACTAAACCTGTTCATTGTTTATTTGTGTGTTTATATATAATTATTTTTTGCGGCATGCTTTCTCCATTTAAGGTAAGCTGTTGGAACCCTATCTTTTTATGTCATTCACATTTACATGAAATAAGCTATTTATGCTTTCTTCATGTCCTTAGGTGGAGATCTCACTTTAGAAGTGGGTGCATATGCATATCCATTCAATACAGTGCTGCCGTCAAATATCCCATCATCTTACGAGCACAACTTGGGTCATATCCGCTACACTGTCAAAGGAAAGCTCGACCGTCCGTGGAGGTTCGATCATGAAACAAAATCTGCATTTACCGTCATCTCACCCTTGGATTTGAACATTCATCCAACTGCCAAAGTAATATTTATGTCTAGTTTACCATAAATTTTCTCTTCCATGTGTATCAGGCCTATTAGGACTAACTTATTTTCAATTAGTGTATGTGATTGGGGAAAGAAGAAAGGGGACCAACAGCTTTCCTTAAACGAGGTGGGCAGCTGTGTGAAACTGGCTGGTTAACAGATATATTTACAAAACAGATACACATTGTCGAACGTTTCAGCCAACGTGGCATTGGTCACCGACCGTTAGAGAAGAAGACAGTATTTTTTTATTTATATCCAGTGTGGGGCAGAAACTGAGCACAACTGTAGTTCAGGCACCCCATAGTTTGAATTTTCCAGGAACTGTAACTTATTTTCTTAAGTTCATTTAATTTTCACTTGACTGTAGGCCTACATCTACCAACTTTAAGGATGAAAGAACCAAATCATATTTTACTTACAATGCAGAAAAGAAGTTTTTAGTAACTTAGTTCCTTTTATTTTAGAGGAACTTGGAACTGGAAAGAGTTTCTTTTTCTTATGAGGATCTTGGAATCGGAACTAGGTCCATTTTGTAGGAATGCTGAGCACTGTTTATCTATTGGTAAGCATAGTAGAGTAGACCCTACCTACCTACCTACCTAGTACCTATCCTACTGATTCACTGAATCACAGGCCTAGGTTAGGGTTGTGTGAACTGGTTCAAAAATCATTCAAACTGAACCTCATATGAATGGTTTGACTTGAAAAATAATATGAGGTTCAACAATTTTTTAACTTCTCACAAGGTTCATTACTACTTTTTTGGGTGTATCAATTAAGTGTAGGCAACACAAGTGTACCTTTAGACACCGAAGTTTCGACAAGAGGGCAAGATGCGGGGAGGGAGGGAGAAGACAATGTGGTCCACAGTGGCTACGAAACATTGGTGTTTAAAGGAAAATTAATTTTAAATCTACCAACACTTACTCACTCTACCCATTAAAGTATAGTAATAATTCATCATCATGATAATCATTATCCATTACCATTTCCTACTTCTGGCAGGGTCAGCTTGAACCTTGAGGTTAGCAACCAAATTTTTCTACTTCTTCCAATCCTCCCAGTCGTATCACTTCCACATCTTCCCAGCTCTTAGCTTGCTTCTAAGTCTCCTGCTATGGTATCATTCCATCTCTTCCTTGGCCTTTTCTTCCTTATTCTAAATGTGAATGAGGCATCCATCTTGTTCAAAATTTCTTTTAATGTGTTAAAACAATGAATAAACCCTTCTTTCATACATTCTCTTGGGCATCCTTTCTTCCACCATTCTTTCAACCATGTCCTTCCTATCCTGTCACTAACCGTATTTACTTAATTGTAGGTTCCCCCCAGTTTCGGGATTTAAAAATTTGAAATTGGTTTGCACGCAATGTAGTCGCAAAATAATTGAATGGTGAACTATTGATTGCTAACCAAATATCCAGAAATCGCTAAAATCATAATACAATAAAAAAAAACAGAAGAAAAAAAAAAAAACCCCAACAAGTTGAAAAGAAGTCAGATTGCTACCAAAATATTACAATTTGGGTAAGCTTGTGTAGTGGAAACTATGTAATTTATCACAACTTGGAATTTCAATATCAGTAAATTCTTATTATTGCATACTAAATGTGTCGCTCACTATTGTGTAGTGCGTCGTGCTATCCTTTTATGTGACACGACTGGTGGAGGTGCAGGATAGGACCTTATAAATGTTGCATGCAAATGTAGTTCGTACCCCAGTTTTATGCCTTTCAATTTTCAATTCTATGTGCGACCTACAATCGAGAAAAGATAAATTCCCAGCATTTTCCCTGATGTCCGTGTTTCTTATTCTGTCCCTTCTCGTCTTGCCCAGTGTGCTCCTCGGGAATCTCATCTCTGCCCCCTGCATCCGAATATATATGAAGTGTGGAGTGATCCACAGAAGGTCCAACAAGGAGAAGCGGTCATGCACGGTTCCTCCCCTTGCCACAGACCCAGATGCAAGACGTGCTTCATGCATGAACCATTCAAGACCTTCTCTGCCCACCTCACTAATAAGACCTATGACATACGCAACAACAACAACTGTGGCACTAGCAACATCGTCTACCAACTTCGATGCACCCGATGTCCCGCCGAGTATGTTGGACTTACCACTAATACTCTCCGAACCCGAATGAATGGGCACAGACAGGATGTAAGAGAGGAGAACCTCGAGAAACCTGTGGCATTTGCATGCCAATGGGCATGGCCTTCCCTTCTTGACTTGTTTCACAGTTTTTTGTCATCAGGTCACTTCCCTCCCACTGTACACGATGGAGAACTGAGAAATGGGAACTGGCCTACCAATGGGTTTGCAAATTGTGCCACAAACCTAACTTAAACCTTAGGTAGTCCTCCCTCTCCTCCTCTCTACCCTCCCTTTTCACCCATTCCACACCCCCCACTCATCTTTCACTTCACCCCCCCCCCACCCCCGCCCACGGCTACCCAGCTTTGTTTTTCACCCCAGTAACTCTTCTCTAAATCACTGAGGAAGGTCAAAGTAGACCGAAACGTTGAAATGTAGTGTTATTTTTTTTATTTGTGTTTATGTCTTCTATCACGCGCGCCTTCTCCACTTCAGGTAAACTGTTGGTCTCCTATCCTATATCTACATTTTTCTTTACATGATCCAGCCTTTTTAAAAAAAAAAGAAAAGGGAGAAAAAAGACTTACTGAGTCTATTGAATGGTTTACAATGAACAAACTATTGCTTAATTCTCTAAAAACTAACTTTATCCAGTTCCATTCAATTCAAAAAAAGAAATCACTAAACTTCATACATTGCCTAGCAAATTCAAATGACAAATCAGTTGTAAACTCAGTTGAACAAACAAACTTTCTAGGTCTAAAAATAGATAAAAACTTAACATGGCATGCTCACATTAAGATACTGATAAAAAAACTCAGCTCTGCTTGTTTTGCAATTAAAAGCATCAAACATATAAGCAATGTATCAACTGCTAAAGTATGCTACTTTTCTCTATTTGAATCACATCTAAGATATGGGATAGAATTTTGGGGAATGTCAACTCACATTGATAAAGTTTTCATTGTACAAAACCAGCAATTAGAGCATTATATTCCCTTGGGCAAATGGAGCATTGTAAACCTTACTTTATTGCTCTGAACATTCTTACAGTTCCATGTCTTTACATTCTTAAATCAGTCTTAAGCATTAAGAAAAACATCCAAATCCTTGCAGTTAATGCGAATGTACATACTCACAACACAAGGCAAAAACATGATCTCCATCTTAGCCAATGTTCGACAAAACCTTGGCCAGAAAAACTCTGATTATATAAATAAAATTCTCTACAACCTTGTTCCAAAAGAAATCAAAGATATACCTCAATACATTAAATTTAAAAATGAGCTGACAAAATTTTTATTACAAAAAGCTTACTACAGTGTAAATGACTTTATCACATCAACTGACCTACCATAATTTTCAATCAGTTGGTTGTTAAATGTTACAATATTTGAAATTTGGAAATTAATGTTCTTATTCATTTCTCTTTATCCAAGTTAATTAACAATGTAATATTGTAAACTTGCACTGTATCATTGGCTTTTGGTAGTTAGCCTTTATATTACCTAATATGAGAGACAATGTAATGAAAGATGATTATTTGTTAGTGTAGTGTATTTTGTATTATTAGTAGTGTATTTTGTTATTAGTAGATGTACTGTATGTATAGTATTTTATACATATACTATTGTGTAAACTTCATTAAGTTTAATAATTGTGTACAACTAAAATGGACTACACGGTGAAAACTGTTGAAACCTGTAACTATTGTTATTTGTTGTTGTCCAAAATAAATTGAAATTGAAATAAATTGAAATTCCTTTCATCACACCAAACCTCTCATAAAGTTAGGGTGCGGATGCGCAGCGTGCACCACTTTCCTACTTTTCAGATTACATGAAAGGGAAATCAACATTTTCTAGTGGTTTTTTCCTTCGGAAGATAACTAAATAGGACCTACTTATTTCTCGTGAAAAGCACCTCTTTAAATTTTAGTCACCGGAATTTTAGTCGTCCTTTAAGTCCTTAAAAAATCCAATTTTTTGTCTTTAGGCCTATAAATACAGATACCATTTGATACTGTATCCTACATGTATTTTGTAATGTTCTGTATTAAAAATGTCAAAAAACAAATTAAACTACGTATATATATATTTTTTTAAACTTTGATAACAAGCCATGTAGGCGTACGAGGAGTGGCACACCTTTCTGAGTATGAACTAAACAATTATCTTGATCTATGGAAAAATGGAGGTCTTGTTCGAAAAGTGCTAACACACATTTTCGGCTGGAATCGTAGCGTACCCATGCTAATTTGATTGGGATTTCAGACTTTGTCCAGTCATACACAATGTTGTTAATGGTTTCTCATTTGCAATATCTATGCAGGCTAATTATTTTGTGCCGATGGTTACCTGTGACACTCGATTCTTTTGCAGAATCCAGTGAAGGTCGGGAAAGAAAAGTACTTTGGTTGCTTCTGTTGTATGTCCGGTCCGCTGAGGATTGTCGTGCGTCTTCCGGTGAGGGGCTACGTGCCTGGCCAACAGATGCCGGTCACTCTCGAAGTGAACAACGCCAGCGATGTGGAAGTTGTTAGCGTGGTGTTAACTCTGCTCAAGGTGAGTCTCTTGTATTAAAATAAACCGTTCTTAAAGGGGTATTTAACCGCTAAACTCAAAAAATATATTTCATTCAGGCTAACTAGTAATGAATTTAGCAATTAACAGAAAAATTATTGGGGCCACCATGACCTCCCAAAAAATTGTCAAACATGACATTTTTCGAGCTAGGTCCCATCGGCAAAAATCTCCCATAAGAAATAACATGGGGACGATCTTTATGCCCCGTGACCTTGGAGGATTTTGATCAAAAAAAATATTGGCCATTATTGACGTACTCGACAGCCTTTTCTGTAAATTCTCTATATTTTGTTTTGTAATTTGGGCAAGTAGTTCGGTCAAAATATGCTTATTACCAAGATGGGGTGTGATTTTGGAATGCATATTTTTGCGTGTTTGAGGGTATATTTGGGCACAGTTTCAAAACACGATGTTATAAAGGGGCATTTTAGATTGGTACTATGCTCTAGTATCTATGTGGACCAAAAAAGAAGCAGGTTAAAGCCGATTTAGGAAATTTTCCAAAACACCAATTTTCGCCAATTTCTGGATCAAAAAAATTAAAAAATTCGTGTTAAATCACAGTTACAAGATATAATTTTTTTAACGGTCATTTAAGTGTAGTATTGTGCTATAGATCACGTGGTAAAAAATAATTTTTGGGGTTTTTAGCCCCTTTAAAGGGTGTTCTTGCCATTTTTGTTTTTACATAAATATTTTAGAATAACTTAATAAATATTAGAATTAGTTTGGAAAAGGCCAACCGGCTAGTTTAATATAGATTGGAGAAAAGTTGACAGGTTGGGAAAGCATAGCCCTTCAGGCTGGGCTTTATGTTCTCTATGCTTTTCCAACCTGTCAACCCTTCTCAAATCTATAAATATTAGATAATTGCTGTTTAAGCCAAAACATGTTGTCATTATCATGTGTACATTTATACTTGTGTCTCTTAATCTCTAACACGGCTGTCAACACTTTAAAGGTAAACTGTTGATTTCTACTAGGCCGCTTCGCGAATACTTTTTCTAGTCGCGTTGATGGATGAGCTTCTTTGTAAGTTTTTAGTATACGAGGGATCTCTTAACTTTTTCAAGTCCCATTGCAAAATTATTTTTCTTAAACTTGAATATTTGGACAAAAATCACACATACCACTCACACCAAACAAGACAACATAATGACGTCCATACACAACACAACACCATAATACTAAATTTGCCCAATACAATTAAGAAAATTAAACTTTTAAACTTCCCAAAGAAATAAAAAATACTACAACCATTACAAATTTTAAATATAAAGTAGAAAAATTCTTAAAAGATAAAGCCTACTTCTCTATAAGGGAATATCTGGAGGACAACCTGTAGCTAAGTAAGCAGCACTGCCAGTTTTTTTTATATATATATATACTAACATTTTATTCTTATTACAGCATTTGCACATTGTAAATATTCATTATGTAAAAAGCATTTAATATGGGTGACAAACCATTATGTATAACTGACTTGCAAGTGCTCTTTTATATCATATTTATGTTACGTAAAAATGCATATAGTAATATGTATCTTGTAGGGGTGTGCGAGTGCGAATAGTGATTTTTCACTTCGAATACGAATATCGAATAGTACACAGAAAAAAGTCGAATATCGAAGTCGAATATTGAATAATTGCCAAAACAATGCAGATTAACACATAAAAATCAATATTTAGTAATTTTCAACTTACATTTATGGTCTTGGTGGCCTAGGCCCTAATTCAGTGGATAAGGCCAATTTACCCTTACCCTTAGTCTAGGAGGGCCTAGCTATTGCTAAGAATGGCCTGCCTAGGTCTAAGAAAGGTTGGCCTAGGCCTACTATAAGGACTTAGGGCTTGGTCCAGTAAGCAAGGACCTAGCTAGGGCCTGCCTAGGACAAGGCTTAAAAGTGAGGGGGGGGGGAGGGAATGGATATTTAAAGACCTACGTTGTATTAAGGGAGCTTACAAATTAGGTAAGGGTAGGTCTATATCGCGTTTGTGGAATGTACAATTCCCAAATAGCACTTTTCTTCGCCGTAGACTTGGAAGTGGACATGTCAGTTTCGAGCCCAAGGCCTGCTTCTTCTTCATCATCTGTGAGAACGAGAGCCCTTGTCGGGATCTAACATGGGCGTTTGCCCCTCAAAGCGCTTACGTTTCACATTTTTTTTTTTTTTTTTTTTTAAATTTGAATACTTAGTTACTTACTATTTGAGTTTCGAATCGAATACGAATAGCAAATTATTTGCGAATACTTCCAAAATTTCGAATATTCGCACACCCCTTGTATCTTGTTTTTAATTGGGTCTAATTATCTACATGAATTATGTATATAGACCTATCTATGACAATACCAATAAATATCTATCTATCTATCTAGGCCTATTAAGTATTATTAATTGCTATAGTGTAACTGACCGGTGGGTTAAGCCCGATAGTTAACAAAATTAATAAAAAAAAATCCAAAAAAATAGATAAAAATGCTCTCCAAGCTAACTCTACTGCAAAAACTCTTCTGTTTAGAAAAACACACAGGTAAACTAAAGGCGGCACAAAACTTGGAGTTAGTGGTGACGACAAGCATACAGCTCAATTCAAAACCCTGCACCTGCAGTGACCTAGGGCCCCGAACCTTACCCAAAGCATACGTGAGGGGGTGGCTTACCCACTGGCAAGGCTGCTCGGCCGGCACTCTGCTGCTCCGGTTCCACGTGCATAAAATTAATAGCTTCGCGTTTGCGAGCGTCCTTAAATCTAATCAAGCTTCTATTGTACTGGGTGGCAAAAATATATTGACGGGTGCAAAAAAGGAGTTCCACATGCACTCGTTTAAAAGAAGTTGAGTCGAATTTAATCATATATTGACAAATTTAAAAAAATCATTGGTGATAACAACATGAACCAAAAGACTATGGCTTTAAACTATTGGATCCAATTTCCCCTTGATTTTAAACAAAGCTGATATTTAAAATTTTAGATTTGAAGCAGGTTACAAACAGGTTATTAAATACAATGGTAGTGGTACTCAACACTCGTCATTACCGTCATGGCTTGGCGCGTCGAAGCGTCGATCGAAGCATAGCTATCTTCAGGTGCGCGTTCCCGGCGTCGGCGTGGTTCCCTACTTCGCGTGGCCTGGAAATCCTTCAGGAATAGACGCGGAGGGCTAAATCGTACCGAAGCGAAGATCACATGCTCTTGATACACGTGTGTGTGGCGGGTAAACGGCTAGTGAAGTTCAACGTCGAAGGCTTAGGTAGGACTGACGATGTCGTCATACGAGTAGGACTAACCATAGCGTGGTTTAGGATTGATTATTATAGAAAGAAAAAATTTGCGCCGTACAGGTTTAGGAAAGCTTTAGGGAATCAGCCCTTGGTAGGTGGCTAGAAGGTTCCATGGTCAAGCGGTGGTCGTCATAGTATGAGGCATGGGTGCTGGTCACCACATGGCGGGTGGCTACAGGTATCCCCTCAACACTCGCAAAGTTTAGGATTTAGGAAAACGGAAAAGCCTATAAATGATCAGAAAAACTTCTCGGCGGCACAAGGATACTGTTATAAGCCATGATGGCTCTTGCAATCACTCCCGTCCGGTGGTATAAAAATACTGTTCACACGCACGGTCCGCAGGTCTGTCTTCCGTCCGCTCCCAGATCCAAGTGGCCGAGACGTTTCCGTGCCTCGCATCACAAGCCCTGACTCACACGCTTTTGGTCAATTCCCGTTAGTTTCTTCGGGTGGGTGGCTTGTGATTCGTGCTTATTTGAATCTTTTGGCCCGCCGTTCCCCGGTTGACCAATCCTCGATCAAGCTTCCCAAGCCCCACTGGCATGGCCTCGGTACTTTTCCATTACCCGAGGAGCTCCAAAAATCCAAGCTGGTTTCTCAAGTTCACTCGCCTGAACAGATCACGTGACTCGATCGATATTCACATTCTTCGGTCGAAGTTGTGACCTAGATACGGTTTCGGCGACAAACAAGAGCTCGCGTAGTTAAACTTTATATGGCAAATATAGCTCGAAACTTTCCACAATTTTACATATTGGCAAACTACACTGCCATATGTAGTGTGCCCCCTATCAGGCCGCAAAATACTGACCTGTGGTCAATTATATAGGTCACTCGATATGATATTTATACTTTTAAATAGAAAAATTAGCACGACGGCTATTTATAGGCATGTATGTATGCAAATGGGAAGGCAAAAAAATGGTAGGGTAGTCCTCAGAAAGGGCTGTCCGGCCACAATAGTAATACCAATAAACAATAGAATGTAAAATATCTCGAGGCCCAAAGACTTGCTTCTTGAAAGCATTGTAGGTGATTATTGTCAAGTTTCTATAGTAACTTGATATTACTTGTTAATTATACACCTGTAAAACCTTTAATTCTATGAATTTTGGCCAACTTTTTCAACTTTTTCTTTCAAAAGGCACTACATCACCATAATCTTAATGTCCATGTAAAATACTAGAAAACGCTCAGTTGGACGCTTTGATAAGCGAGCACGTGCTATAGTTAGACCTACATTGCACATTTAAAAAAAATTAAAATTTGCGACGTTCGCTGTCCACGGGGCCATGTTTCCAATATTATTTATTATTGCCAAGGTATTTGGGTAAACCCGTGGGTAAACCTTTACTTTGTGGATAAAATCCACCACCATCTAGAGGACCTTGACATCATTTCCTTGGGACAACTATTTTAACTCTTTGGTAACAAATAATACACTGCTTCCTCGATAGTGTTTTGATTACTTCTAGGTGGCAGTGCATAGTGGCCAGAAACCTCGTGCGACTTTTCGTTGCCATGGTAACGTTACTTTTGTTAAAATGTAATTTCCATCTACACTACTTATTGGAACAAAATAAAATTAACATATTCGTGACCGGATGGACATTCTAAATGATTTGGCCACCTCAGATTTTGTTGCCGTTTAGTTTGAAAAAAAAACTTTCAATTAACTTTAATGTAACTTTGTAACTTTTTGAACGATTTTGCCACAAAACTAATGGCATTCAATCCAGATCGAAGCTTGCGGATGGTCCAAATTTCAACTCGATCCGAACCTCTGTTCGAACGTTATGGCGAGACATAAAAAAAAAACAATTGACTATTTTTTCCGGCAGAGTCAAATGGAAACGCTGGCTTAATGAACCTTGAAGTCCCAACCGTTTGGTCAGAATCGGCCCAAACATCACAACAATATAGTATAAAAAATCAAAAAAATATTGTAAACGTAAATATTTCTTCAAATGTCCCTAAAATCATACCATATCTAATTTTAATGATTTCAAACGTTACCATAAAGTTTTTTTAAGATCAGAGTAGCCGTTTGCCTGGTCCCGAGCCAAATATCACAAAAATATTGCATTAAAAATTTTAAAAAATCGTAAAAGTACGATATTCATGAGAAATATTTCTTCAATTGCACCCAAAAACGTGGCAGGTCTAAGTTCAGAGATTTTGAAGGTCCCCTCTAATTTTCATCAAGATCGCATAGGCCTATGCGTTTGCCCGGTAGAGACGAACAAAACAAAAGTTAAAAACCCCCGAGCTAATTTTTTTAGGGGTCAGTGAAATTGAAGTCTTTGCTTTGCTCATCCAATCAATCTTTCCCCATCTACTTTATTTAACTGTATGAAAATAATTCTATAGTTTCTGTATGTTAAAATGGGAGGGTGGAGAGGGAACCCAACAGCTTACCTGGTCGGTGACTGCAGGGATATGATAGAGACATAAATATACATAACACACAAAAAAAACGTTGAAACTGTTTCGACCAAACAGGATCTATACCCCCTCACCCATACTCCCTCAGTGTATAGACTTCGGTTAGTCATCTCTCCGCTCTCGTCGAGTGAGCAAGGCCCTATTTGTCTGAAAAAGTTTTGACGTTTTTTCGTGTGTTATGTAGCGGATTGTAGCCTATATTTTATTTGCCTATCATATCTTCTTGATCCCTGCAGTCACCGACCAGGTAAGCTGTTGAGTTCCCTCTCCCCCCTCCTCCCCCCATTTTCTCATATCTTACTTTCTGTACGGTAGACCTATCTAACTGAGTAAATAAACTGTAGTTTGCATCAATAAGTGAGGCCTAAATGGCTTGTGTAATTAAACTAGGAACATGAATAAACATTTCTCGATCTCATTAGTCGGGTAAACACTCCCATAGGTGTAGCCTTATTTTTTTTTCTAATGAATCAATGTGTTTCATTGAAATTTATTTTTATATAATGATCAAATATGTAGGGAAAGGTAAATAAGGATGACAGCTTACCTTAAAAACATTAGGTAGGTTGCACAGACACAACATAGAAACTCATATTTTGATCTATTTGTGTCTGTGCAACCCACTTAACAATCTTAACCCACCCGCTTACTCGCCGGTTGAATCGACGGGCTGTTCAATCCAATTTCATTTTTTATTACATTTTATTCCTGCAAATATACATTACATCAGATTAGTAAACAATATAAAGTTATGAGCATACCTGTGATGACCTGAATGCCCGCCGAATTACCTGGCCGTCGAATCGACGGGCTGGAACTAGAATTGACTCAACCATGGCGATATAAACCATACGTAGTAAACTATATGGGAGAATATTTTTTAAATGATACAAATTGTGCTGCGCACGGTCGAATCCTGTTGCATAATCTACTAATGTTTGTCATGAAAAGCACTGATCAACTCAGATCAGAAAATGTACATCTTTAAGTTTGTTTAAGTATTCGTTGAAAAAATGGATGAATAAACCGGAATCATATTGCACTGTTCTAGAATTTATGAATGTCTTAAATTAATTGTGAACCCCATTAATTATTAATTGACTTTTAAAAAATATATTAATTATTAATTGACTTTAAAAAAATATATTAATTGACTTAAAAAAAATTGTTTATGCCTTGTGTATTGTGTTTAATTTCTATGTATTAATATATTTGTGAGCACTATGTCTATTACTTATTGTTACATATTTACGAGTTTCTGCATATTTTTAAGTTGTAATTTTTTGTTACATCTATCAGTTTCCGCATAAAAAATGTTATGTGTATTATTTTTGACAGCCCGCACACAAGAGGTTTTCTATTACGCGGGCTTCCTTTTGTGTATATTTAATATCTTTTTGACATCACAGGTAGGCCCTATGCTCATAACTTTGTATTGTTTACTTATCTGATGTAATGTATATTTGCAGGAATAAAATGCATTAAAATTGAAATTGAACTTCGATTCCCAAATACACGTGACTGTACACTGACTCAATCACTTGATCACAGTTGCAATTTATGTCACGTGAGTTTTGATTAATGTTATTATGCAAACACTGTACCAAGTGTGAGGAGAATTTTACTGCAACATTGTGATCGAGATTTAAAGGAGTAGAAATGTGAACTATTTTGGTTTTATTAGCATTTACAATCAATCCGTCATCATGAGTCCATCTCAGTAAATTATTATAAAATCCTCTTTCAAATACATTTCACCAATTATAAATTAAACAAAATATAAAATAATAATAATAATAATAATAATAATAATAATAATAATAATAATAATAATAATAATAATAATTTCACAAGTTATACTTTCGCAACCCGATATAATTGAAGAGAAATTATAGCATTGACCGGATGTTTCGTCGCGTCGTAATGGTGAATAATTTACATTATTCTTGATTTCCCAACGTAGCGTCATCACTGTGGATGACATTTTCAAGGGACTGCTGTTGTTTCGTTTGTTTGTTTTTTGTTGTTGCAACAGAGGCAAACAAAGGAAAGAACAGCAGTCCCTTGAAAATGTCATCCACAGTGATGACGCTACGTCGGGAAATCAAGAATAATGTAAATTATTCACCATTACGACGCGACAAAACATCCCGTCAATGTTATAATTTCTCTTCAATAATAAATAATAATAAAATAATAATAATAATAATATAATAATATTAATAAAAGTCCTGTGTTCAAAGGTATTTTAATTTGTGATATTAGTACTGGAGTCAATGTACAACCGTGAATCTGTTATTTTTTGTTATAAAGGTTTGATAAAGCCCCATAATCCCATGCAGTTTGGAATTTGAATGCTGGTAGTTTGGTTTCAAATGAAGTTTGAACACTTGATATGTTCAGTTCAAATTCAAATTTTCTAGTATTTACACACCACTCTAATGCATTTCAATAATCGACAATAAAAATATTGTTGAATAAAAGTGACTTCCGTTTTTTCGGTTTCAAATGCAGTCGGCTTCTCAATTACCAATAATTCTTATTATATCGTATTGCATCTCTAATATAAAGGTTATTTACTTACTGTATTTACCCGATTGCAAGCCTAACTTTATTACACATTTTTGAAGTTCAAAATTGCACCCCGGCTTGGAACCAATGGCAAACTTATATTTTTTTATTTATATGCTAGTGCTACACTTTTTTGTTCAATGAACTTTTAATCAGGTTCAGCTTGCATTTGGTATCACCTTGCAATCGAGTAGGCCTAAATAGGGTATTGAATTATTATCTATGTTTTTCCAGGTTGTGGATTTCCATGCAAAATATCCTAGTAGAGAATCAAAGCATGAAACAATGACAATATCTAAGGCTCAGCTGGAGGGAGTAAAGCCGAGGAAGTCAAAAACCTTAACCTATCAATTCAAGATTCCTGCGTTGCCCCCCTCCACCTCTGGAGCCTGCAAATGTATTGACATGAACTACGAAATTAAGGTCGAAGGAAGGAATTCAGAATGTTTTCATAGAAATGCAGAACTCAAGGCACCATTTTTGATTGGTTCAATTCCATTGGCAAGCTATCAACTTCCGATTCCTGCAAGCAATTTCGGAGCTGGTGAACCATCTCACGGTTTCCGGCCATCCGCACCAGTTGCCCCGCACCCGCAAGACAACAACGAGATAGGGCTTAAGTCGGACCTACCGCCCCCGTATCCTGGCGGTCAGGGTAGCCAACCACCCATGTACAATCCGTTATACCCGGATCTGCCTCCTCCTTCGTTCGCCGAGGCTATTTATGGCGGGCAAAACATCCATGACCCGGATGATAGCGAACACATGCAGGGGAACAAGGAATTTACTCCCCGGTATCCCGTGTACAACTTTGCACCGTGTGCACCGCCACCACCACCCATGTAGAGTGGTATACTGTGTTGGTAAGGAAATTTCACTATACCTCCTCTTCATGACCATCAAACTACATGGTTTGACTTCATTGTAAGTGTTTTAACCGAACATATGTCGGGCAGAATAGACTTTTCAGAAGTAGTGGTACTCCACAAACAAAAAAAAAAACAAAAAAATGGATATGACTTCCAATACCCCAAAATCAGTCCGGTTCCAATTTCTCAAATCGACACCACTTTTTTCAAATGCTGGCGGTACATATTTCTTTCATCAACTGTCTCGACTGTTGGCCGACCAAACTATCCCGGTTGGACGACATTAGTTCTAATTGACTTTTGCCTCACATAGAAACATGTTTTCCAAGAATCCATGAAAACATAGCCTGTGCATGACTATACATAGTAATTTTCACCGGGAGATAATGCACTTAACATTTATTTCAATAACAGTGTCCTGCGATCTTTAACGCCACAAAAATACTCATAAAGGTGCCTAGGGTTGCTCATTTGCACTCATTCATCTAGGGACCTAGGCCAACTCGTTCCACTTTGAATAGCAATATTACCATCTCGTTACAATGAAAAATTATTATTAGATTACTAACACAAATCATTGATGTTTTAAAACCAACCTACGTTTATTATGGTACTATAAAATGAATGGTTTACGTAATTCAGTTTGTTTATCATGGCAATGAAATAGCTGAATTAAATGTGGCAGTCTTTAAAACGTTAAGGCTATTGTACCACCTCTGGCCGATAATTTGAAAGTCGAAGAAACATGTCTGAAAAGTTTGCTGAATGAAAGAAGGCCTTTAAAATAACAGAAAAAAAATTGTGATTTTTTGGGGGCAAAAAAAAAATCACAATTTTTTTTCTGTTATTTCAAAGGCCTTCTTTCATTCAGCAAACTTTTCAGACATGCTTTTTCGACTTTCAAATTATCGGCCAGAGGTAGTACAATAGCCTTAAGCAAATTCCATTCATTTAGTACCAGCTTGAATAAAAACATTGCTTATTATATCAAGTTTGAAGTATTTGCTATCAAAAGTTACGACAGATATTCGTAGAGGTTCTAATTCACTTTTGAAATTGAACCAAAGTTAAACCGTTTCAAGCAATATTGCAGTGTGGCTTCAGCTTGTTGGTCTTGTGGTTAGAGTCTAGCTGCTTTCAATGCAGAAGGTCCAGGGTTCGAATCCCGTTAGAGGCAGAACTGCAGAAGACTTTCTTTTCTTCTTTCTTTTCTCATCAATTCTTGGCTAAAGAATGTGTAAACGATGACTTTGGAGTAGTAGTAGTAGTAGTAGTAGTAGTAGTAGTAGTGGTAGTGGTAGTGGTAGTGGTAGTGGTAGTCGTAGTGGTAGTGGTAGTGGTGGTAGTAGAAGGAGCAGCAGCAACATAGTAGTAACTGACATTCTTAAAGTGACATGTTTCAAGTCATTTTTTCACCAAGAAGGAATGTTCGTACCCCAACCAAATTTGGCACCCTAACAGGCACCTAGATAAGTGACGGATATTTAGTCTGCTTCAAATTGAATGTCCCCGACTAAAAATCAGTTTTGTACCAGAGTGGGTAGACTCTAAAAATGATTTTTTTAAATGTGTTTGTTTATATTTAAATTAAAAATAGTTTTAACCCTTACAAACAAATTAGTGAATTACTTTAAAGTTTAAATGGTTGACTCTGAACTTAAAATATGTAGTGTGTGATAGTTTTCATATAAGAAAAGATTCCCAGAGTAACCAAATCATTTTTTGCGTGATCTTAAATCCCTCTAAATTATTAAGATAGAAAAATCTGCTATTTTGAAAATGTCTCTTTTTAACAATGTATTGGCATTTCAGCCATTTCTTCTGTTCAAGTGTTCATGGATAATAAATAAATAAATATATGTATATGTTTAATCTTGGTTTTATAGTAGGCGACTATGACGCTGTTATGTTAGTACTTTAGACAGAAATTAAAAAAGTGACTACACCGGGAATCGAACCCGGAAAGCCAAGGTCCGGGGTTCGATCCCCGGTGTTGTCACTTTTTTATTGTCTAAAGTACTAATATATTTTTATATATCTATATGTTGCCCATATTTAGCTTGGAACAGCCAAGTTGAACCCGTCAATAATAAAAAGTTTTTTTTTAGTTGCCGAGCTTGGATCAAGAATTTCAAAACATTAAGTCAGACTTAACAATAATTATTATCAAGAACATTCCAAACTGGATCCTGCTGTGCGAGAACCGGTTCTAAACTTTTGGTCTCGAAGTCATTCAAAGTACAAATTACCAGATTCCTCAAGATATCACTCTTCTTGTTTTGTGGCAAGGTTAGTGGCACTACACAGCCATACTTCAGCCAAACCAAAAAGCTAATACTTTATAACATTCTGCCCAACACGGGATTTTATTATCAACTCTCTCTCTCTTCCATCTCGCAACCTTCTCGTGGTTTGGCCCGTGATCAGGGGAGTTTTTCTCCCTGAAACTAATGGCGAGCTCTGGGTCATCGTCGGGGAACTTTCCCCCTCCCTTTGACTACCTACCCGACGGCGACAACAATGACAACACGGACGGATGATGACACAGACGGAGACCACCACGACGTGGGGGGAACCCCTGCCCTCCCCATACGCTTGTGGCTGGTTCTGACCAACAGGCCTGTCCACCCCTTGTCCCCCCGCGTCACCCCTTACGTTAGTCCCTCCCTTCGTCTTGATTAGCCTAGTCCCATAAATATGAGACGTTAAGCAATATCCAATCCAATCTCTCTCTCTCTCTCTCTCTCTTTCTTTCTCTCTCTCTCTCCGCCTACAGTCAAGACAAAACGTTGAAAATTGTACCTATCTAGAAGACAGTGAATCACCCCCCCCCCCTTCCCTGCATTTAATTCAGTTTAATTATTATCTGGTATTGCCTGTGCTGGATTAACAAAAATCACAGATTAATCTGATATCTATGCATAGCCAAAACATTTTAGAAAGTGCTCATTGTTACCAGAAATATCAGAAAAAATGAGATAAGCTAGATTTCAGGTCAAAACTGGTATTACGTAGGCCTATTTACTTGATTGCAAGCCTACTCCTGATTAAAAGTTCATATAACAAAAAAGTGAAGCATGTTAATTCCCATAAGTTTGCCATCTATTCCAAGCCGAGGTGCCTTTTTGAACTGCAAAAATGTTTCAGAAGAAGTAGGTTTGTAATCAGGTAAATAAGGTACATAGGATCAGTGGCGGCTTGACCTATTCCCTGACCGGTGCAATGGCACCGGTACCTGCCAAGGGTGGGTGGGCCAGCGTAGCTCGTGTTCCCACCCTCATATTTTGTCTTAAAAAAATATTGTTAGTATACAAATGATGTGTAGTACAAAAGCAGCATTGTGTTTTGTAAGCCCTGTAAGGTCTTATCGTCTACGAGTCAATTCTAATAACACAAAGACACCGCACTATGAGACAGTGATGTTTGCTTTCATTGTTTTGTATCTAGTTTGCCAATGCAGCTGACTGAGTGGTCAACTGTTAGGTGGCCTGGTGGCGTATCGGGGGTTGCGCAGTTGCGCTGCATATACAAGTATGGACAAGTATATAAAGAGTACAGATATACTCTTTATGTGATTGGTTGTTTTTCTTCAGCGAACAAGACAAAGGCACGGAGGGTTTTGAAACCTAAAATAAAAAAATAGAAAAACATTGAGAATCATAGAGCGGAGTGCTCTAACTTAAGTCACCACTGAAACAACAATTAAAGGAAATTAAAAAGTTCTAAATATGGTGTGGGTATATTTTAAGTGCATTTTTATTATTTGTTGGAAAAAGTAGGGTTTTCAATGATAAAAAACATTGATTAGCTTTCATTCTGCTGCTCTAAAACGCGCAGATTGCCGCCAAACATGACATTGAAGTGCAAAATTTTTCCCCCGTTTATTGTTCGCTCCTCCTAAGTTGTTTTTCACCACTGGGCATGGGCGCTCGCAGGAGGGGGCCAGGAGGGGGCAGTTACCCCCCTGGCCCCGAGCAAGCAGAAGTCCTAATTTGCCCTCATTTGATGTGTGGATTTATGATTAATCTTGTAGCATTTAAAATGTGCATGGAAAGTCGATTTCTTTACTGATGAACGTTTGTTAAATTTAATGGTTGCCAATTTTCTGCTAAATAAGTAGCTTATTGTGTATTTTACCTGCAATAGTTTGTCTAAATGAGTTTTGAAAAACATACCACTCCAGGGAATAACGCGAGTTTTGACTGTCACAATAAAAGGCTTGCGAAAGCGAAAATGTGAGGTGGGGTTAAGTCATATTATCTCAGTGGAGTCAGTGCACAAAAAAGCTAGAAATCGTCGCAACTCAATGTGGGGAATCTTAAGCCTTTGACTGAACGACAAAAAATGGGAGGTGATATATTTTGAATGGTTTTCTAGTTTTGAGTGTCGACTGCACAAAAGTTACATAATTTTGGTTATGAATTCATCCCACACTTTTTTCTAAAACCCACCAAACGCATTATAAAAACCTGATTTTCAAAATTTTCGCTTGCGGCGCTATTGTTGGGGGGCTCTGCCCCCCAAACCCCCTGGGTTTGCCCAACAAAAGTGCAAGTTGTAATTTTTGCCCCTCCCTGCCAAAATTCTTGCGGGCGCCTATGCCACTGGGTGGTACAGCAGGCACGTAGGAATGAGGGAATTCCCCACCCCCACTTCAGAAGAGTAATGAATGACCAACAATTTCAACAATTTCCCATTATTGTTGGACGTGATCGCGAACGTAATGATATGCATATTCAATAGTTGCAACATGATCTATCTCGTCACTTCTCCAATTCTTTATTTTATTTTATAGTTTTATAGTTTTTACTGTACAAAAAAGACATTAATTTGGTGTTGCATTCAACCCCCTTATTTTTCTTAGAACGCACCAAAACCACTCTCAAAAAATGATTTTCAAAATTTTCGCCTGCGGCGCTGTTGTTGGGGGGAGCCTCCCCAAACCCCCCGTGCTTGTTCCCCCTATACGCACCTGGGGTGGTGGGTGGTACGGAAAATATCTGGCACCGGTCATATTGGAACCTTCAAGCCACCACTGCATAGGATGCACTGCACAGCAGAAATTAAACTTGACCCTGGCTTGAATTGTCCAGAACACTGAATTACCAGAGGCTGAATTAATGGAGACCTACCTAACGTTTTTACGGTACGCTGTCGTCCTTCTGCATTTTTACCGCATTGAAACATGTTTATTCATGTTCCCAGTTTAAGTATCCTAGCCATTTAGGCCTCATCTATACCTATGCAAACTTGTTTTTATGTACAATATTGATCATAAGTAAATCAAGGGGTCTAGTTGTACAACTATACCCAGCTATTGATCTACTTCTGATTGAGGGTGTACCAGTACAGTAGTTAAAAATAATTAGGGTAAGTCACATCTCGTTTTGGTATAGGCTACTATATTTTTCACATGCACTTTAGTTCTGATGCGGATTTCCAGGGAGTGCTAGTGGTATGCATTGCTTAGGATTAGGGTTACCATAATTCTGAAAGTAAAAACCGGGACAAATGTACTTTTGTTTTGTATGGAGTGGTGTGGGGTCCCCGGGGTCTGGGGCAAAGCCCCAGCCGCCAGAGGCGTCCATGCATTCTTGTATCACATCACAACACATTTAGGGCTATTTGTAGAAAATAGAAAATGGTCTATGCCACACTTTGGCATTGTACCCCCAACTTTCATAGTTGGACTAAATAGTAGGCCTACTGGGGGGGGGGGGGACTTCAATTTTTGTTACTACAACCATCCATTTTATTCAACCTAAGATCATTTTTTTTATGAAAGTATGGAACACAGGATCAACTTATAAAAATTAGAGTGTTGTGAATTATGAATAGGGATGACGAAACCCGACTTTTTTACGACCCGGGTACCCGTCCACATTACCCGCGGGTTACCTGGGTAGTAGCACAAAGAAATAAAAAATCGTGTGGGGTGTCAAATGAACTACGAAGAAACGCGCTCATCAATTATCGTAATATCTCAGACGTCAGACGTAATGCTGTTCTATAAACAATGAAGTGCCGATGAAGTAGTATTTCGTAATCACGAAAGAGGAACATCATTAAGATAACACTTAGGCCTACTGTTCATTGCATCTGCTTTATATCTTGTCACAAGGCATTGGCGCAGGGCGAGGGGGGGGGGGGCTTAAGTGGGAATGCTGGCGCTCAGATACGGTAATTGTAACAAGAAAAGGAAAGGCCAGCCTTTGCTGTATCTATATTCCCATGTGCTTATAATTTCAGTTATCACCATGGGTGATAGCTTTTGGCTTCTAGCAGATTGAAAACATTAGAGATGTCAAACCGGGTACCCGTCGTCTTCCCTAATTATGAACATCTTAGGCGTTGAATACTTTAAGTAATGATGTCAAGGATATTTAGATATAGGCCTAGCAATACAAAATCCAAAATGCAAACAGAACATAAACAATGAACATTGCAAGCAAAGGTACACAGTTCACCGCTCAAATCGTAGCCTATGTGCCGACTGTCCAGACAAAACTAAATGATTTTGTGCCTGTGCCGCACGCCGCGTACGGGCGGCGGTTGAGGACAAAGAGAGCAGCTGATTGCAACCGAATGGCAGAGATCGAGAACAAATTACAAAGTTGAAACATATTGTGAGTGATTCTAGCCTCCATCGAAAATTAAGAGGATGAATAATTTTGCTTTTAGACGATCATACACAAATTCTATTAATATGTAGTGAACATTAGTGTTTTTTACAAATTCCGGACAAAGTGACGTCCGGAACGGGTCAATTCCTCCATCCGGACATATGTGTTGAAATCCTGACTGTCCGGAGAAATTCCGGACGGTTGGCAACCCTAAATACAAGTACATACATGATATTTGTTTATGTAATCTACTTGTAAAACAAACTATAGACTAGTAGGTACTAAATGTGTACATGGTAATAATTCAAATACATATATTTTGTACAAATTATGATTTTAGGATTGTTTTAAACCATTCAAACAGGGTAAAACATTTAGGTTTAGATATCTTTTTAAATATTGTTTTTATAAGCTATGCAATTATGATGCTACTATATACCTTCTACATACCTTCTATATACCTTCTACAGTATTATATATTTAACACTAGGGACGCACACGATATTCGATATTATCGATCGATTATCAATTATTATACCATCTGTGACAATAAAAGTTTAAGATTTCCATAAATAAAAAAATTGGTATTCAAAGACCCGGCTACTACTAAAGCTAAAATGGGTTTATGAGGTATCGCCAAAAAAGCAAATTTAACATTCTCACTCTCTCCTTTAATGACCCGGCACTTCTACTATGTATAAAACTAAGGACAAATTTAATAAAGACAACTTGGCACCTCCACCAAATAAATTACATTTGAGTTTGAGTGACTCGGTTAATTACAATTTAATCCAAACCTCGGTCTGGATGGATTTTGTAATTTCTGGATTTTATTCAATATTAATTATAATAGTATTTTATTTCATTTCATTTTATTGTCTTGTTTTAATTAAAATTGTATATATAAAATAAAAGTAATTGTGTAACACGGGTTGAAAGATAAAGAGCAAAGTACTAAGGCTAAGCATTTTCTATATTCCAAACTATACACTCATTCAATTTAAGTCATTACCAATCGTAACGTTGAAGGAAAAAGCGTATAGCGTTACACTACCTTTTTCAATACAAATTAAGCACTGGGGGTAAATAATATGCTGCATGTAGCTCATGCCTGTATTTGTGTTGTGATTTAAACAATTCTCAACAATGCAATGTTTTAATTCTAGTGTACGGACAGTAGGCTTCTGTTCATAAGTGTAATTTTTAATGTAATACTATGGTATTTTAGAAACTTTAAATGGTAAGACAGTTGGTAGTACTTTACATTTTATATAATATGTTCTATAATCTATACGTACTAGGGATGACATCGGGTACTCGGGTACCCGACTCCTACCCGACTCCGATAGGAGTCGACTCCATTTTCAAGGAGTCGACCCAAAAAAAATTTTTTTTTTTTTTTTTTTTTTTAATTTTTTTAATGATAAATTGAATGAGATTGCACTTGTTGTCTCGTTAGTCGTTATCTTGTCTCAAAACGTAAACATAAAACATCAGCGAGAGTCTTGGCCGGGCCAAGAGACAAGCAAGCTAGCGGGTGGAGTTAGTTATTGGGATTTTAGGGCACAAAACATTAAAGTTAACAGTGCCCATCGAGGGTGGGGGGGGGGAACGGCCGGACAGCGTTGTGCAACTAGAGTAGTGGGCTAAAAATAACTTTTGCAAAAAAAAAATCAATTTTTTTTTTTTTTTATTGCGGATCGGGGAGTCGACTCCTACCCGGTTCCAAAGGCTCCGGAGTCGACTCCAATATTTACTACCCGATGTCATCACTAATACGTACGTTTGCCATTTACCATTTAATGATTGGTTTTAAAAGCTTAAAGCTAAAAACCCTCCAGAGAGACAACTTTTAATGTGAATGTATCAGATCAGGCCTTATTTTTTCATACATACCTAAGATAAAGAAGTTTGTTGTAGATGCAATGTTGACATTTTTGGTGGTCTCGCAAAATAAAATATACCTCATCCTGTATGTACCTTATACTAAGCTCAACAGAAGCTCTTTATTATGATGTACACTGTACAGTAGAGATGCACATCAATACTTTTTCCATTATCGATTATCGAAATGGTAATGTCATTATCGAATCGATAATATTGATGTTACCAATATAAAATTCAAGCCCGTTGAGATGGAATCTCAAATGTGGTAAATGAAATTCAAGACAATATAATCTCGTGCCACTCGCTGCCTCGTCCTGTCTGTTGTATTTGATTTTGCCTTCCGCTATCGGCTAATTTTGCTTCCGAACATAAATCTCGAGTAATACACTTTGTGATCTATCTTTGTCTGCCCAAGCGGGAAATACAAATTACGTGTTTAGGGTCATTTTCAACCAATTATTGACATTTTCATTATCGATAATGACTTTTCATTATCGATTACGATATTTTATCCAATATTGATTATCGATCGATAATATTGATTATCACATGCATCCCTACTGTACAGTATCTCCTTAAAACATTCCAAGTGATTTTCGTCCATTTATATACTTTCTCGGTAATTTTTTATTTGTAAACTATTACATTTTTTGTACACTTGTATTTATGTCCATTTGTATAGTAGAATGTACACATTTACCCTACCTTGGTGGTTATAGTTGAGAATCAGGTTACTTCCAACTTCCAAGGTATAGACTCTTTCTGAAGGAACAATTGTGATCTGGTTACAGTGTGGCATAGAAATGACTCGATGAGCCTTTTAAAATATGTTTTTAAACAGCAAAAGGTTGTAACATAAAACATAGTTTACTAAATATGAAATCACATTAAGTGAATACGTAACTTTTTTTTATTATGCCTTAATAGATAAGCAACTTGTTGCATTCTGCCTCACATCGGACTTGGCTACTGACAAACATAGCATTGTGGCATATCCTTTGCTTTCAATGCTGATGGTAGATACTAGTACCTGCTAATAAGTCTGGCTAATTTAGGTTGGTAAATTGTAATATACATATTAAGTAGGCTTAATAATGCTTCAATAATTTTCCAAATTCCTTTTGAAAATCCACAAGTTATATTTATGTAACCTGTGATTAGCAAAATCTTGCAAGTTTCAATTTAAAATGTTTTGTCATGTTCTCACATCTATTTTATTTATTTATTTTGATCAAGTATATTTCTGATAAGCACCATCACCACCATTAATTGCATTAATACTTAATACAGATGTAAAGTAACAACCAACAACATAGCCTACACCATTTAATGTAGTTTGTGGCACGATTTAATAATTAAATATAAGCAACGAAAACTAAGATCCAATCATATGATTGAATGAAACATTTTAGAACATTTGTTTGCAATGTGCTTACATATATTTTTTGTATGCATTGACTGGTGATACTTAACCATCATTAGCACCATTAGTACCATTAGCTATAATTATGTAACTACAAAATTGTATAATATATATTTAGGTCATTTTAACCTCACCAATGTCCACACAAACTAATATTCTAAATATATTTCATTCCTTGAGCATATTTCAGTATTGCTCATCCACATTTAAAAAAATTACAGTGCATACCGCAATTAATATAATGTTCCATTTTTTATCATTATTGTCTACCAAACAGTGCCTACACCTTTAGCCTTGATAATCGGAACTTAACATACAAAAGGTGACGGTATTTAACGCAGATCGTATTTTTTATTATGTACTTCAATGTTGCCTTGTACGTGTACGTAGTATCTTAGAAGGAGACTGCCTTATCACATGGTTTTGAATCATGTTCACTGATAGGTTCCATTCTTACTTCTGAGTATGGAGTTTGCAAACTTCTACACTGCTGCTTCTGCTGCTGACTGTAGTGATCTTGGTTTCTCATCGGCCAATGAGATGGCCTCTAACGTTAAATTTACTAACATTGTTGTTTGTTATTGTTAATTTGTAATGTGGATTACCATTTATTCTTTATATGTTAAAACTCTTGGTTACTTCTCAACTCTACTGTACATTAGAAGATAGTGTAGTAGGCTTTAGTAAAATGTAGAGCATAGATCTAGGATAGTTTACTCAATCCTATGATCAACTCGATTCTAAGTTGTTACTTAAAGGGGCTAAAAACCCAAAAAATTATTTTTTACCACATGATCTATAGCACAATACTACACTTAAATGACCGTTTAAAAAATCATATCTTGTAACTGTGATTTAACACGAATTTTTGAATTTTTTTTATCCAGAAATATGCGAAAATTGGTGTTTTGGGAAATTTCTTAAATCGGCTTTAACCTACTTCTTTTTTGGTCCACATAGATACTAGAGCATAGTACCAATCTAAAATGCCCCTTTATAACATCGAGTCTTGAAACTGTGCCCAAATATACCCTCAAACACGCAAAAATATGCATTCCAAAATCACACCCCATCTTGGTAATCAGCATATTTTGACCGAACTACTTGTCCAAATTACAAAACAAAATATAGAGAATTTACAGAAAAGGCTGTAGAGTACGTCAATAATGGCCAATATTTTTTTTGATCAAAATCCTCCAAGGTCACGGGGCATAAAGATCGTCCCCATGTTATTTCTTATGGGAGATTTTTGCCGATGGGACCTAGCTCTAAAAATATCATGTTTGACAATTTTTTGGGAGGTCTTGGTGGCCCCAATAATTTTTCTGTTAATTGCTAAATTCATTACTAATTAGCCCGAATGAAATATATTTTTTGAGTCTAGCGGTTAAATACCCCTTTAATAGCATGCTAGTTTACATACTTAAATGTCAATCCTATATTGTATTTTAATATCCTGTTCCGTCAATGTAATTACTTTAAGCCTACTAGTTTTTTGGCGACTCGGGGCAAAATTAATGCTGCATATTAACCATACCACAGAACAGACGTGTGCCTACTTAATAATGTGTTTGGTGTTTCACCTGTCTTGATTTCATAGTAATGATGACAGGCACCATCTATATCTGAATGTAATCTCTCTTAATGACCAAGTTTATGCTTACAAACCCTGTACACAATTATATTGCATGTTCATGTTGTAACTTCAATCTTTAATTGGGTAATTCTAATTATATCCTCGTAGTATTTTACTAAGTAAGCCTACATTTAAAAGGAGGTGCAAGTGTAAAACTGATTGCAAAGTTTTAATTTTCTACTGCTTTCTTAAAGCCAGCTTCTTATGGCTTGACAAGTTTGCCGACTTCCATCCTTGGCTCGTTTCCTAGACTTGGCAAGTCTACTGGATGGGGATAGTAGGGTTATGTTGACATCGAAAATAAATGCGTTGTGCGGTGCTCGAAAAGTAGCAACAATATTGAGGCTCATTGTAGTTTTTGCTGGTTTCTTCATATCGGCATACATAGAATGGCACAACATCTTGCTTTTTACAGAACCAAATATTTGTCCCATCACATTGGCAATTCAGAGACACACTTTTGTACCAACTTCTAACTTCTTTGGTACTTTCAGTAATCAAAGAACTTAATTAAATAAGGAACTCTAATTTTAATACAATGTATGGTTGTAAATCGTGACTATTTCCGGAAAAACTTTGTAATTTTCCTCACAAATAAGGGAATTATGTCAATAAACTAGGAAAACGCCAAAGTCGTTGTTAGACAAGTAAGTGGGCCATATGTTGAGTACCCGGTAACATTCCCTTTCTTCCCCCTACTTAAGGCCTATCATAGGCTAGAGTGGCGCATTATGGCCTTACAGTTGACGCCCCCTTATACCAACTAAACTCAAAAGTCAAAACCCTATTAATTAACTTAAATGCAAATATTCCCGGGTACTCAACACATGACTCGCTCACTCGTCTAACAACGACTTAGGCGTTCTCCTATTCTAGTAGGCTAAGGCGCCCTTATACCCGAAATGTACAAGACCTATAGGTTCAAACCCCCGGTCGGAAAAGATTTTTTAAATTCTGGATTATTTTATTATTTCTGGGAAATTATAGAACATGTATAACGTTTTTTATAATATAGTGCCTTGTGAAAGAAAAATGAAAAGAAATAAAATATCATCGAACTCAAGCTTATTGGATGATCGTAGCAAGCGAAGCGAAGATTCCATTTCACTACACTGGAGAAAAAAATCCGGAATGTTTTTTTTCTTCTTTTTTTTGTATTTTTGTGTTTGTTTAACTTGATTCCGGCTAAACCGACACTCCAATTGCGATGACATTTTCTGGAGGCCTTCGAAATCTCTGAACTTAGAACTGCTACGTTTTTGAGCGCAATCGAAAAATTATTTCTCATAAAAATCGCAATTTTACGATTTTCTTGATTTTTTTAAAAATTCTTTGACTTATCTACATGCTTTATCCAATTGTAATGATTTTTTTTCACAGAACCTTTATTCTTTGAATTTATATATTCGTGTGAAATTTGAGCGTGATCAAAAAATTATTTCTCATGAAAATCGCAGTTTTACAATATTTTTCCATTTTTAAAATTTCTTCGACTTATAACACCTACATCTTAGCCTACGTGCTTTATCCGATTGTAATGATTTTTTCCAATTACCTTAATTTCATGAATTAATATATTCCTGTGAAATTTGAGCGAAATCGAAAAATTATTTCTCATGAAAATCGCAATTTTACGCTTTTTTCGTTTAAAAAAGAAATTCTTCGACTTATAACATTGTTATGTAGTATGTAATGTAATGTGCGCCCCTGATCCTCATGTCGTCGTCGTAAAAATTAAAACAATATTACAAAGCGTTTCTCGCAGGCCATAGCAATGGGAAAACGATATTAATTTAAATACCATCTGCATAACACATGGCTGCTCAATGCACCAATTACGCTCATCCAACAACGCGCCTGAAAAAGAGTTTGCAAAGCTTCCTAGTAAAGTCCTAATTTCCTAATTTCAATCTGTAACTATAGAAGATTTCATCTCGTTTTCAACTCGGAAGGAATGTTCACACCCCAACCAAAATTGGCATGGGTTGTCAGTTACCTAAATAACTCTGATTATGATGTACCGGTACTATTCAAAGTTCATTTCTCGTTTAATGGCGGCTGGGAAACACCTTGAATACGCAAAAAAAACTGGCTATTTTACGAGGTACCTGAGTGAACAGGGCCCTATAGTGGGCACCTATTTAATAGGTTTTGTGAAATAAAATCTTCCCGTAGACAACCTCAATGCCAACTACTTATAGGGTGTGAATTTAGTTGAAATAACAAATCCAAGGGCTATTTTATGCAGCTTCGTCTGAGATTTTGTCGAATATATTTAAGGAAATTTGTGAGAAAAACCATCAGTAAGGATTTTAAAGTGTGGATTTGATCCAGGTATGTCCCAAAATATAGTCTTGATGCTTAGTACGTGAAAATCCTCTAGCGGTGAATTATATTAGTACGTAACATGATTTTTGTGCGCCTAAACGTAAGTAAACAGATTTTTGACTACGTACTCTTAGGTTCATGGTCCTACAGATAACTTTTTTCTGCCATGATTGAGTTATGCCTTATCAAGTGTGGCCTATTTACTAATTTTTAACAACAATGTGACCATCATTTAACATTACTGTGCCAATAGAAAAACGTTTACCAAATTATATTTTAAACTAGGAAAACGCTTAAGTCCCGCCGCGTTGTTGGATGAGCGTAATTGGTGCATTGAGTAGCCAAGTGTTATGCGGATTTTCTGTTGTTCTGTGAAAAAATCATTACTTAGTTGAAGATTTTTTAAAAATTTATTTAAATTAAATTAAAAATAAACTTTAATTTTTAATTTTTTTAATTAATCGTAATTATAAAAAAGGAAAAAATCGTAAAATTTCGATTTTCATAAAAAATAATTATTCGATTGTACTCAAATTTCAAACGAATATATTAATTCAAAAATTAAGGTTCTGTGAAAAAATCATTACCATCGGATAAAGCATGTTGGTGTTAAGAATTGATTTAAAAAAGAAAAAACCCGTAAAATTTTGATTTTCATGAGAAATAATTTTCCGATTGCGCTCAAATTTTACACGAATACCTAAATTCATAAAATTAAGGTTCTGTGAAAAAATCATTAAAATCGGAAAAAGCATGTAGGTTTTATAAATCGAAGAAATTTTTAAAAAATCGAAAAAAATCGTAAAATTGCGATTTTCATGAGAAATAATTTTTTGATTGCGCTCAAAAACGTGGCAGTTCTAAGTTCAGAGATTTCGAAGGCCTCCATAAAATTTCATCTCAATCGGAGTATTGGTTTAGCCGGAATCGTGTGGACAAACAGACAAAAACACAAAAAGAAAAAAAAAGAAAGAAAAAAAAACATTCCGGAATTTTTTCTCCAGTGTAGTAGAATGGAATCTTCGCTACGCTCATCCAACAAATTTGACCTTCATTGACCTCTGCTGGCCACAAAATAAATTTTAAACAATTGAAATATTTTTTATTTAAAAATACCCTAAATAATCTTTGATTAGATACCATGCTTACTAGGTTTAAAAAATATCATTTTAAAAAATCAATTTTACTACATTTTCATTTAGGGGATGATTAAACCCACCCACCCTATGGGGATTTTAGGGGATTCTTTATGGGTTATTTTTTTTTCCTGAATCCAATGATTCCAAATTTGCTTCTGTTTCAATTTGTCCTAGGTCATCTTGGATAGACCCCAGACGAACTCTTGTATGCTTTTATTACGACACATTTATACAAGGATTTCACATTTGAGATGTGTGTAGCCATTGGCCAATGTTTGTGGTCAATTGCCAGTGTGAAAAATTGAAAATACACAATTTTTGTTTCAATATCCCTACATATTGTAAGAAACTTTGCTTAAGATATTAAGTTGTAAAAAACTGTCACAATGTCTAATTTTTATATTAATGTTGTACAACTTTTAGATTTTTACAACTGAAGAAATGGCAGCTTTCATATGATTTGAAACTATATTTTTTCAGAATATCTGTGTGATGTCTATTTATTATGCTACTTTACTGAAAATTAGCATGCTTGCTGGTGTTTTGAGTGTGGCTTTTGCCTATCAAGTATTAAAAGAAAACCTTATATTATGAATGTTGAATACAAAATTGATATTGAATTTTCAGCTGCTAGAGGCCTATGTATTTTAGCCTAGGTACTGCTATTTTACTCAAATATATAATAATGTTACACATGAAGAAATGTTTGCTAGTAGGGACGCACATTGATACTTTTTTCTTTATCGATTATCAAAATGGATATGCCATTATCGATATCACCAACAAAGCCTGTTCCGACCTATAAGTAGAACCTCAGGTGTGGCAAGTTTAGAGTAGAGTAGAGTATTTATTTACCATTTGATCTATACAATGTATACATATAGGCATCGTCAAGATTATGTAAAACTAGGATAGGCCTAGTGACTAAATTAGGTATTATACAATTAGGTAATATACAATGAAAAGAGCTACATTAAGCATTAAGCACTAAGCAAATATACAAAATATATACATACTAATTTAGCCATACCAGGCACACTGGTTTGGACTGTCAGTACCTATTAATAGGAGTACAATATAATATAATACCAGAGAGTTACCCAGTACACAAATAAATAAAATAAAGTCAAAACAATACAATCGCGTTCCGTTTGCTGCCTCGCTGTCTTTGATATCATGTGTTTGGCTTCCGTTATCGACTGATAGCTCATTTTCAAACATAAATCTTGAGTATGACACCATCAGCCCAGCCAGCGCATGATACAACATGAGATAATCTCCAGTGTTAAGAGTGAATTTTGGCTATCCAAATTAAATTTTATCCATTATTGATTATCGATTGATAATATTGTTTATCGTGTACATCCCTATTTGCTAGTAGTATTTATTTGTGTACTGTACCACTCGCTATGCTTTTGCTGAACTGAAAGGGATTATTTGCCACAAATAAATGTTGCCTTATTGCCATCTATAAAATGTTGATTTAACATTATTTGTTTGTTTATGCTCCTAAATTCTGGTAGAGTTTGGGTTCAAATCAACAACCTAAAATTGCTAATTTATAGGAATTTATACCTACAATTTCAACACTTGATATTTGACTCGCAAATTTGAACTGTTGGGTGGATTTCATAATTCATAGCCATGACTTTTTCATGTCTGTAATTTGAAATGTTTTAGTTTGTTGATTAATAATTTCCTCCAGACCAGTGGTTCCGACCGGTCCGCAAAGTGCTGCTGCCTATTTGTTGTAATAATGATATTTTAGAAACGTGTAAAAATTCAAAAAAATTGCTTTGCACTTGATTATATACGTGTACTCGGGATGAATGGCTACATTATTTTTTTTAGGAGGGGACACTTGCTTCTAAATCAATCAATATCGACTTCAAACACCCACTTCAGGCACAGCAGACTCATTAGGTTAGTGCAACAAGTAGGCCTATTCTGTTTCCATCAGAAATAATACTCCTTTATTTATTTACTATCGTGGTTGACGTAATCTGGGCTTATTTAGGAGTTCCTAATAAAGTCCTGCTGTTGGGTTTGTACTCTGTTTTCAATTAATTAATTTGTTTTGTTAACTGTTAGTAGTTAGGAAATAAAATGTGTTGGTTTACGAGTAATGTTAGTGATATCGTCGAGAAAAGCGGTTGAGAAAAAGTCAAGAGAAACCAGCAGCAGTTGAGCAGTTTTTATTAAAAAGTATGATAGGGCTAGTATGACAGGCTTGTTGCGCGGAAACAGGCCCTCAGGAACAACCCGACCTTAGAAACAACCACGATTTTAATTCACTCCTAAGCTCAATTATTAGTACATCATTATAATAAACACACTAAAAAAGTTTAACAATCAATAATCAGTAATTTATTAATATATTTTTAACAATGATTTGATTGAATGATGTTTCCTGTGTACACTTTTTACCTGTTGCCTCTTTCTTTCGTCTGCCTTCTTTGCTCAGATCGCTGTACAGGCCGTCTTGGGGTATATAAAAAAAAAATGACACCAAGCTGGGGCTATGCCCCAGACCCCTTGTAGCCACGCCGGTCCGCGAAATCAAAAAGGTTGGGAACCACTGACCTAGACCAAGGTGTGTTTATCTCAGGATTTTTCTTTTGTTAAATTTATAATTTAATTCTTGTAAGCCTAAAGAGTTTCTAGGACTCTTTGAGTGGTATGTAGCAACTCATATTCTATCTAGGTATGCTATTTTTACTGGATTGTCTTTGGTTTGTTAATTGTAATAATTTTCAATAACTTTTCTTTCTCTCCTGTATTAAAAAACAAAAAACAATCAAAATTGTTGGGATTACTACCAAAGCTAATCGAGTCAAGTTAACGGATAATTTTAAGAAAATTGTTTTTTGGATGAGCGAAGCGAAGATTCCATTTCACTACACTGGAGAAAAAAATCCTTTTTTTTCCTTCTTTCTTTCTTTCTTTTTGTATTTTTGTCTGTCTGTTAACACGATTCCGGCTAAACCGATACTCCGATTGCGATGAAATTTTATGGAGGCCTTCAAAATCTCTGAACTGAGAACTGCCACGTTTTTGAGCGCAATCAAAAAATTATTTTTTAAAAATTTCTTCGACTTATAACTCCTACATGGTTTATCCGATTGTAATGATTTTTTTACAGAACCTTAATTTTATAAATTGATATATTCGTGTGAAATTTGAGCGTAATCAAATAATTATTTCTTATGAAAATTGCAATTTTACGAATTTTTTAATTTATTCGGCTTATAACACCTACATGCTTTATCCGATTATAATGATTTTTTCACAGAACCTTAATTTTATGAATTAATATATTCGTGTAAAATTTGTGCGCAATCGAATGATTATTTCTTATGAAAATTTCAATATTACGATTTTTTCCTTTTTTAAAATTACAATTAATTTAAAAAAATTAAGAAATTTTTTATTAAATTTAATTTAAAAAAATTTAAGTAATTTTTTATTTAATTTAATTTAATTAAAAAAAAATCTTCAACAAAGTTCTGATTTTTTCACAGAACAACAGATACGCTCATCCAACAACGCGGCGGGACTTAAGCGTTTTCCTAGTTATCCTACACTGACATCGCTGGTGCACGGTGTAGAGTTACCTACGACATGTCTCCGCGCAGCCGACACCCCAGGTTTTCCTATGACCTAACACCCATTCCAGAGGTGGTGACGAGGTGTAGTGCAGGGAAACGATAGCGGCAACTTAAGTTAACCGTGTTTTACCGTAATGTCAACTTTTCTTGTTGGCTTTACTTCAGGAATAATAAATATGTTGTATAGGGCCTACTACAGATGTTACTTTGCTATACCACAGGTTTTTTATCTTCCTGTGGTCTGGCCTACACACTTTACACCAGAACCCCGCAGGAAAGTGCTGAACAAAAAAGCCAAGGGTAGATAGACAGATAAAGGCCTTTATTTTCGATGTGGGGTTGAGGCCTGCTAGGACTTGCCCTTATCTTCCATGATATGGAAAGGTGCAAAAAGGGGATCAAATGGGCAGTGTTGCAGGAAGGCAAGTGTTTTGTCATTCATTTATTTTTTTAATAGCATGTTGTAAAATTGTTAAAAATGTATTAAATTTTAAAATCGTACGGTGTAGTGTACGGTATGTACTATCTTCTATCTTATTCAACTGGCTTGCCCTACACCACACAGCTCGCACTGAATGCACACCGCATGCATGCGGCATAATATACTCAGTGGTGTAACTACCAGCCAGACAAATTCGTCTCGATTAGCCAAGTTGCATAAGGTTAGGTTCAACAGAGGATTGGCCGGATTTAACAGGGTCAGGCTTGAATTCCCGTGTTTTCTTTAGAGACCAATATCTTCTGATCTAATATAGATACAATTACGAGTTTACCTTCAAAAGAAAGCTCAATCTTTTGTTATCAATAATAAACATAATATGCATAGCTTAATCTGATACTTACCTTGAAATTTGAGATTTGGCAAACACCTGAAAAAGACGCTCTTCCACGATATTATCAAAACTACTTAGAATTTTGAAATAATTTTTGCTGGTTCTAGAAGGAAAAAACAAATAAACGTGTTTTGCTGAAGACAAGCTTGAAAAAAAATCGAATTTTTACCCCAAAATTTCGAAAATTGTGATATATGAAGTACCACTTTAAATATGAACAAAACTACAATTTTGTTTCCACACAAACCTAGATAAAGCATCTACCTATCCATTGCACTAGTTACATTTGAAAAATAATTAACGGTTATTACGTAGTAATGGAAAGACGGTCCTGGTTTTGTGCAAGACCGGCACAACTGCATTTCCATCACCGACACCCGTCGAGTCGTAAATTACCACCCCTCCTTTGCCTTCGAGTGAGCGGTGTCGTGTGAACATCCGAGCGGCAACTTGAGCGAGTGTGACCTTGCAACCTCCCGACACTGAGTCAGAGTTTAGAAAGACACAAAGCTTCCGAGCTGTTACATTGAATTACAAACATTATACTATACAAGATAATTTATGCAAATGTAGATTATTTTCAATCACTTATTTCTCGTCACTCAATTCTAGTGATCGGCTGATAGGCCTAATAGGAATTTTGTTTAAATCTAAGATGAACTAAGATGAAAATGAATTGCAAAGTGAAACACTGGCAAGGCGTCTCTAAAATAAAAACTTGACTCGAATGAAGCCTTGAGCCACGCGTATTTAGCTAATTTGCGTACGCAATCATATTATAGTTTTGAGATGATCGAGTAAGATTGCCATGAAGCGCGTTCGAAATGTGCTTGTAGAGATTGGTGATAGATTACATGATTGTTTTATTTATTCCCAATGCCAATGGTAGCTACCTGTTTCAAGTCAATTATGATATAACTTTAGACTTGAACGGCTTCACGTGCGATGTCTGCTCTAGTCTGTTAGTTTAGATAAGGAAACGCTTACAATTTATAAAAACATAATGCACTCATAAAGATGATTTTAAAGTCTGTCATTGCAAGTCAGCATAGATACTGATAGTCTTTTATAAGGAATGGAACTGAGCGAATGTCTCTCCAAATATTATCTTTACCTTAATTATCTAAAATATATATCTTAGTCAAGTGATCATTATTGTGAACTTGATCTAAAATATTATAATAATGTGTGATATTATGCAGTTAGTACTTGGATAGCAATTTTCCTAATAATCTGTCCTGAGAGTTCGAACACAGAACATCTGGCTCTAAGTACCGTTGCTCTTGTCAATAATTTAGCTATCGGGGCCACAAGGTGTTGATTGTTGTGTTCCATAATATTAAAAATCATACATAACACTTTCATGTTTGCTGTCATAACTGAAAGATCGCATGGATATATTGACATGGATTGACATGGGTATTGAATATAGGCCTAACAAATAGTAGAGATGTTAGTTTTATGTAAATAGAAAACAATTCGAAATAAAGTTGAAATGTATGTTTTAAAAACTTAAAATCCCAAATTTACAGTAAATGCCATTTAAAGTCGCAGTCTATGACTAATTAAGAAAGGTGATGTTGATTTCGCAATTATTGGCCAAGAAAGTGCATATTTTACTAATTATTAAAAATCCTAAATTGGAATGTATTTGATAAAAGATCCACTTCACGATAAATTTGTATACATACATATCAGCTGCAATAGGCAACACATCGCAAGGGCTATGTCAATTGACTCTATATTCAGGTAACTAGGAAAACGCTTAAGTCCCGCCGCGTTGTTGGATGAGCGTAATTTGGGGCATGAGCTGCCATGTGTCATGCGGATTTTCTGTTATGTGAAAAAATCATTACTAAGTTGAATATTTTTTTAAATTAATTTAAATTAAATAAAAAATAAAATTTAATTTGTAATTTTTTTTTAAATTAATCGTAATTTAAAAAAAGAAAAAAAAATCGTAAAATTTCGATTTTCATAAGAAATAATTATTCGATTGTGCTCAAATTTCACACGAATATATAAATTCAAAACATTAAGGTTCTGTGAAAAAATCATTACAATTGGATAAAGCATGTAGGTGTTATAAGTCAAGGAATTGTTTTAAAAATTAAAAAACGTAAAATTTTGATTTTCATAAGAAATAATTTTTCGATTGCGCTCAAATTTCACACGAATACCTAAATTCATAAAATTAAGGTTCTGTGAAAAAATCATTAAAATCGGATAAAGCATGTGGGTGTTATAAGCTGAAGATTTTTTTTTTCGAAAAAAATCGTAAAATTGTGATTTTCATAAGAAATAATTTTCCGATTGCGCTCAAAAACGTGGCAGTTCTAAGTTCAGAGATTTCGAAGGCCTCCATAAAATGTCATCGTAATTGGAGTATCGGTTTAGCCGGAATAATACAAACAGAAAAAAAAGAAAGAAAGAAAGAAAGAAAGAAAGAAAGAAAAACATTCCGGATTTTTTTCTCCAGTGTAGTGAAATGGAATCTTCGCTTCGCTCGCTACGCTCATCCAACTAAGATGGTATTACCATTTATGAAACGTCATTATTATTTATGTACTCCATTCAGTGTACCTATCAAAGTAAAAAATACTTTCTAAAGTTTTACTTTAATAAACCCTGAAGCTGCAGGCACGAGGTGTAGATAAAGACTAAAGAGGATATCTAGGTGCCCGTTAGGGCGCCGCAGCCAAGCCGCGGTGCGCTACACACTCAAGCACCTTATACACCAAGCAGAGTTGGGGTGATTTCGAGGTGTTACCCAGCCGTCATGTAACGTGATGTGAACTTGAAAACTATCACAATCGAGGGGATTTAGGTACCTGACAACACATGCCAAATTTTATTGGGGTACGATTATTCCTTCTTGGTGAAAAAATGGCTTGAAACATGCTCAAAATCACTTTAAGGATGTTAGCTACTGCCTACTACTGCCTACTACTGCCTACTACTGCCTACTACTGCTACTGCTAACATCTAATACGTCGGCCCGCGATTCTGACCAGACGGGTGGGACTACAATGTTCATATTTTACATGGACATTAAGGTTATAGAAATATAGTCTCTTTTGAAAAAAAAAGTTGAAAAAGTTTGTTGGAAGGCTTCCAAATAAAGGTTTTAAAATAAGCCTTAAACACTTGGCATACAATCAACAAGTAACCATAGGTTACTTGACACTTGTTGACGGTATAAGCAGAGTTAGGCGGGAAAGTGCGATACGTAAACAAATAGCGGACATTTAAAATTTTTCTTCTTTGTGTGGAACGAGAAAAGGTGTCATTATACTCTCATAAAACAAATCAGAAACCGTCCCTGGCCTAGGCCCAGATGTGGAAAATTATTTATAATGCAAAAGTGTAGGTCTAAAGTTCCATTTGGCTATAGGACTAGTAAAATTCATACTTACATTACATGTTTGACAAGCCTAGCCAACCCTATGCCAGCACAACATTATGAACTTGCTCATCTGTTTGTTTACATAATTGCAACAATCAAATCATTTCATACAACTTGTCTTTCGATTGGCCCGCGTTTATGAAGGCACTGCCATCTAGAATAAATATAGAACTTTTTCGAGCTCTTTGCTATACGCAAATCTTTTTAAAGTGTTTGGATTTCGTGATACTCTTTCAACCATACTATAGGGGTTTAATATCAATGCTTTCAACTCACAACCCATGACGTTTTCCACGATACCGTTCAAGAATACCAATTCCTTCGAAAACGAAAACGACTTCGTTTTCAAATTGCGTTTTCAACTCATCTCCCACGAACTCAAGAATTGGGGTCCAGTCCTTATACCGTCGTTATACCATGGTTATACCACCTATACCCAGGATGTACATGAATCCGGGTCTAGATATTTTACATCCTATATTGTTACTGCTAATACCATAGAATTTAAATCAACTTTGATAAAAATATTATATTTTAGCAAATAATTTTGTAATGGAACTTGAAAAAGTAATGAGTTCACACACATAACAAAAACTTGTAGAAATACAGCCAAACCTTACACACTCAAAAGGAATGAGATCTAAAAAAAGGGCCAAGCTCATCTACCCTTCCACATAAACGTACAGTGTCCCATAACAGCATCCTCGAAAAGCTTGGCAAAATAGAATTTGCATGTTATTACGTTTAAATTAATTAGAAAAAAAGAACTTGGATAAACTATTACGTTAAATTAATAATCGCAAATTCTATTTTGCCAAGCTTTTCGAGGATGCTGTTATGGGACACTGTACGTTTATGTGGAAGGGTAGATGAGCTTGGCCCTTTTTTTAGATCTCATTCCTTTTGAGTGTGTAATGTTTGGCTGTATTTCTACAAGTTTTTGTTATGTGTGTTTCTATTTTGCCAAAGTTTAACAACAAAATAATATGCAAATAGAACCCTTTGTTATTTTACACCTCCAACAATTCAATTAGGTACCTTGCCGATCATCTACGGCACTTAAAATCTCAGACATAAAATCATGAATAAAACTTGCTCTCGAATCATTATGCTGACAATGTTTGACTCCCCCGCAACCCTTCATAGTTCTTGAAGAAGGTTTCACGTGGTCTATCATCGCATTACCTATTGTTTTATTACTTTTTTAAACTTTGTTTAATTATTGTTTATTGCACTTGTGTACATTCATTTACGATTGTTATTGTCTAGCTGCAAATTATGCAACTTTTGTTCACTGCTCTAGTTGTGCACGTACTCCATTTATTTTATTTAGGTCAGTATTCTTTTGGTATTCTTATCCGGACGAAGTTCCTACGAGTTTGTATACTTTGTTTCTGTAGTTTCGACTTGCACTCTTGTACATCACCGTACAATTTCACGTAGGTGTTGTTTCTTTTGTTTTGTTTAAACCACAGTCAAGTCTTGTTACAAGGCTCTGTGGAACGAAAACAATTTTATATTTAATACATTATTCACAAGTTAAAAAATCCATCCCGATCGGGGTTCGAACCCGAGTCTCACACATTCCGGGTATAGGGGCCTTAACCAATTGAATTGAATTGAATTTTATTGTATTAAATATTAACAATTCCACCTACGGGAGTGTTTCCCGACTAACCAAATCTAGAAATAAACCCTCACTCAAACCTGCGTAAGGAAATGACATTATTAATAATGTTTGTTTGGTCAGTTCAAACTACAAAGGCAACAGATATTCGTTGCAGTACTGTTCCATCCATTCAGATCTATAAACTATAATGCAACTACAATTCAGAAGTTAAATAGCTGCCGTCTCGGTGGTCTAGTTGGCTAAGGCGCTTCCTGGAATGTGGGAGACTCGGGTTCAATCCCCGATCGAGATGGATTTTGTAACTTCTGAATTGTATTAAATATTAACAATTCCACCTACAGGAGTGTTTCCCGACCAACTAAATCGAGAAATGAAGACAATTTAGTCTGTAGAATTATAGTATAACAATTTATTAATAGTTTTTCGTATTATTGTATAATGGTATATGGCCAAGAGTACAACACTGGCATACAATGATTAATTATACAGAACCAACCAACCAAAATAAATCTTAATTTCACAAGTTCACATAGCCACAACACGGCTTCACTATGCGATGTAATAAGTTCAGTAAATAATTAATAAGTAAGGAGGATACCACATAATAGAAATTATAACTGTGATGCTGCAAATAAGATTATTGGTTCTTCATTCGTATTTGTTTCGAGTGGTGGAGTGGTAGAAATTCGAGGCCACACAAGGCCGTCGCGTCGTCCTAGCGTAAGCGGACTGCACGTGCACTCCGCTGGACTGGAGTGAGGCGGGCTGTCACAGGAGGGGAAATGTTTTGGGTAAAAATGGCATATAGGAAAAAATTGCACTATCGTGGCGCGCTCTTGCGGATCTGCATCATATTGAAGCCCCCTATGTCCTATCCAATATCCAATCAACCAGCCGGACAAAGCCCGGGGGCCCCAAGTATTACCATCGATGTTCGATTCAAAGTGTTTTGCTATAAGCAAATTAAAATTGCAATGATGAGCATCAATTTTTTTTCAAATTTAAAATTACAGATAACTACGTAGCACAATGGGAGAAGAACGTTTGCAAGGTTTGATTGTTCTATGAGTTGAAAACGAGGAAGCTCAATGGCTCAGGAAACGTGTAGGCCTACACAGACAGTCTACAGACAACGCCGAAATCCCCAAAACCCCAAAACGAACCAAAAAAACCCATGCCCTCCAATCCCAAACCCATTGTTCTAATTGGTGACAGCCATGGTAGGCAACTCCGAGAACCCCTCCAAGAAACCCTGGGAACATCATTCAAGGTAAGAAGCTACTTCAAACCAAATGCTGCCCTGTCCAGGGTATTGGATACAATCGAGATATGTGAAGAAAATGATACAGTTATCGTAATGGGCGGCACAAATGACATTCCACATCTAATGCAGACTGTCTGCCAACACTCTGAAGAAAGCCTGCCCTCGTCAGCGGACATTAATGACAGAATAATAAATCCACTGACAGAGATAGGAAAGAAGCTAGACGCTATCAAGCAAGTGTTCTTCATATCCATCCCAAGGAGGCGAGATGAGCTAAAAACAAACACAGCAATATCTCTAGCAAATGAATCGATACAGAAATGGGTAAATTTACACAAGAATGCAACGTTCATTGACATAAATGAGGGAACGCATCCAATCCATTACACAAAACAGGGGCTTCACCTCAACATCAAGGGAAAAAAGAGAATTGCAGAACTCATAAAGATGGCAATCCTTGCCAACAACAGAAAAGAGTTGGATGCCTTCTCAGTCGACAGCATGTTCCTTATGAACAACCATGACAGAAAAGACGTAACTCCTACTCTGATGCCATTCTACCCGCTGAACGTGGACCCAACGAAGAGGCCCACCTCTCGAGAAAACGTGATGGCTGCCGTGGACTCGGTCGATACCATAGATTTGACAGCTAGGCCCAATCATGCTTCGGCAAATCTCACGAGTCCGGCTGCTGATATAGACCAGACGGCAAGACCTACCGTCCTGAAAAATCTGGCGGCAACCGCAGATGCGCACGCCCGCATGGATTCGTCACTGATACCCAACATTGCAGCAAACTTCTCTGCTGCCGCGGACGAAGTGGATGCAGCAGATTTGACGAGGCCCAGTGCCCTGAGAAACCTGGCGGCTACTGGGCAACCAGTTGATAATATAAGGATGCTCAACGCCCCAGTAAACCTTCCATCTAACACAGAACCAGCTGCTGATATAGATCGTATGAGAAGACCTAACGTGAACCCGCCGGCTAACACATGCCCTGCCGCTAGCCCTAATCAGTCCAAATCAGACTACCAGACCATCAACAGCCTTGGGAATCGAACAGACGCCCCTCGGCAGAAGACGCCCACATCTAAACCCACACGAAAGCAACCAATACGAGGCACCAAGCTGCACCATAAGTGCATTCCTTTTTGGGCTCGTCCCCAAACCAAGCCAAAGACATAGTGCGCCTACCGTCTATTACCGTTCTCCATCAGAACTGCCAAAGCATCAGAAATAAAACTTGTGAAATAGAATTAATCCTACAAACAAAGTCAGTTGATATTCTATGTGTCAGTGAGCACTGGTTAAAGGAAGATGAAATTCAACATTTTAAATTAAATGACTATATTCTAGGCAGTAGCTTCTGCAGGAAGGAGTTTTGTCATGGGGGAACTGCAATATTCATTAAGCGTAGCATAGCTCTTAACAATTTTAGACCTAGAAATGATTTGCAGAGTGGTAATACTGAGAAATGTGCCGAATTCTCAGCAATCGAACTAAAATTGCAAAAACTAGTAATTATTGCCGGATATAGGGCTCCTAATACTGATATAAACATGTTTCTAAATAGGGCAGACACAATACTCACAAAAATTGCTCAAGAGCACAAAACTATCATTCTTGCAGGCGACTTCAATATAGACTTGATAAAACCATCTTCACACCTCTCACTCCTTAATGACCTCTTAAATTCATACCAACTAACTGCCACAGTAAATGAGCCTACCAGAATAACAACAACTAGTAGCACTTGCATAGACAATATATTTATAAACACAAACTCTACGCTTAAAGCCTCACTGCTAACAAGTGGCATTTCAGATCACGAAGGACAAATTATAACCTTACCCATGCATGATAAGAAAGAGCTAAAAGACAACAGCCGTAGGTCTGGCTCTTGTAAGAAGCGAATCCTCTCGGAAACTAATATTATTGCTTTTGTAAGTCTCCTAGAAACTGAAAACTGGTCAAAAGTTCTTGAAGCGAAATCAACCAACGGGAAATACGATGCATTTATAAATATACTCATGTCTCACTTTGATACTTCCTTTCCGGCAAGGAAGGTTCCAATTAAGAATAGTAACAAATTCAAAAACTGGTGGACTAAGGGAATCAAAATCTCGTGTAATAGGTTAAGGTCAGGTTTTCCCTTTGGTTAGTTTCAAGCAAATCCGCTAGTTGGGCGTTACTGGTCAAAACTACGCGGGCGTTTGAATGTGGTTTTGTTGAAAGTGCCCCGTAAAGGTAGGCAACTTCTCAGACGTCTGTGAATGGAAGGCTGCATCTCTTTAGGGGTTGCGGGGGAGGGGGGCGAAGGGCGAGCGGTTTAGAGCAAAAAAAGGGTTTTCTTCTAGGTATTGAAGTATTGACATAAAAGAATAACAGATTCTGGAAGAAGGGTCCGGCCATTATGAATATCTCTTTGTGTGCAAAACTTTACAACACACCAATTTAGTTTTCAGCCGTTATCATCCACACTGCTACCTTCATCAGATCTGTCAATCTAACAATCACGACGAATTTAAATAATTATTGCAAAGTTTACTTTTGTAATGGACAAAATATTGATTCCCACAGCATTTGTATTGTGATATAAATGTTTCACTTGTAATGAGAGTGAGACACAATCTTGTCTCATTAAGGGCTAATACACATATTTGTAATTTACATTGTATTTTTCTGAAAAACACTAGAGATTTCATTTGATTACGTATTGATAAGTGTTTTAGACACATATGTATCAAGATCCATTTTATAATAACAATGCACAATGAGTATTAATCATCCGAATTCTATACCTTGTACACGAAGCCAAAGTGGAAATGGAATTTATAATCATCATTGAACAATTGCAATTGAATCTTCTTCCTTTTTTTGATGATGAAATGACACAACCGATTGATTCGGGAAATGGAAATGAGACAAGTAGTAATACCATTGAAAGACAGTGCACGAGGTGACGACTGTGACGAGGAATGTATACAGGGTTTCTGTCCGACCATTGATTTACATCCGTCTGCGAGTGGAGGAGACTTACAGATGGGTTCCCTAAATTTACCTCCAATTAAACGGGAACAAACAAGTCACGTCACGACAAGTCCACACTAAAAGCATTACGGTATAGGCTACAGCAACAGGATGTGTTTTGTGGTCGATTCTTATGTGTATGATTATATTTGGAAGGATGTTTTTACACACATAATGATAGAAATTTCCATATCATAATCACCATTATATTTTTCATCGATTGATTAGAACTTTGCCTGTCAAATTGTACCAGTTATTACAAGTCCTCTCAACAAGAGTCCGAGTGTGAGTTTGATGAGCTAATATTACACTCAACATTTTGTAACGTGTTGGACTAAACTAAAATACTTCTCTCGCGTGAATGAGTTGTATTCCTTGAAAAGGGTTTCACACAAATATAACCTTCTTTGTATGCGAAGGTTTTCAACTCAGTCGTATGATAATATGGCGCGTTATTGTCACATTCGGAAGAAGATGAAAGAAAATACCAAAACACATTTAGCCCCACAATTCCGCAATTTGTTAGCACAATCAGAATTCTTTGTCAGTGGAAACTAATAAGACGCTAATTGGTATTGGTAAAGAGTAACGTGAATATTAATTACCTCCAATAAAAAGAATTATATATAAATTTTAAAAAAAAATTATAGTTTCCCCCTCAGTCACAGAACTGATTACGTGATGTAATTTGATTTTACTTGACGGCTGACTATATGTACCACAGATAATCACCTAACATAATCATTTCCCAACCCAAGCTGCACTATTTGGCGCAAATAAACAAACTCTCCAGAAAGTGGATAATGCAATCTGGTGCACAGATACCATCAGGTGTAGGCCTATACCTTTCTCGTAACTCCCGATCCGATCCGATGCGATTTGATGCGATCCGATTACTTTAAATTGCATATTATATTATAAGCAATGTCATGTCACATTTATTTATGCGCTTATGCCAATAAACCCCGCTGAGGATTCGATAAAAAATAATGAACACAGTAGTGTACACACACACACACCAAAATCTTAGGCACTATCATGTCATTATAGCCTGTTGCTCGCGATCAAAAATAAGATACAAAAGAAACCACAAAATGACACCAAATGATGTCATTACAGGGGCAGGTAGCAATTGGGTGTAAAATTACCATCACCCCCCCCCCCCCCCCCATCGCGGCCAAATATCCATTTCGATTCTGAAGGAAAGGCCGCCCCTTTAAAATATATCTTTCGGTGCAACAGCCATTTGGTTTACCGCTTTCTTCCCAAGTTATGTCAATTTTCAGCCTCACAATGTCGAAAAATTAAATAATATATATTTGAATAATTATAATTCAAATCTTTCATTTTGTAATGAACAAACATTATTTCTGCAGCATAATTTGAAGCATGAAATAATTGTAAAAGGGAAACATAATTTAATTTATGTGTGTGTGTATTTACATCTTTGCTACAGAAAATAAAGTGTAATTTTACTCATTTAGGCCTACACCTGTCCACGTCACACAATACTACAATACTGTCGTGATACAGCAGTTTCTAATTATTTTCTCAAGCTTGGACCGAATCAGAACCTTCAGACTCGACAGAGCAATGCTCTCCTTATCTGCCCGAGCAAGTTCTAGGAACCAAGGTGGATTTTTTTCATGTTGCAATTTTTTGAAATGGAACATGATGACTGAGTAGCTCCCCTTCCAAATACATTCGAAACAGGCCATCTACAAGGGTTCAGTAAATGTGGATTTTGGGGTTTGTTTTTTGCGTGCTTACTTTTTTTTTATATTTTTGCAATTTGAACCATGCCAGTGCCATGCTAATGACCACCCGCCATAGCATATGCGTTGCACGCTCTTATATATTATAATAACACACACGTCGACAATATATGCATATAATAAAATAATATATAAATATTTAAATAATTTATCCAATTGTTATCAATGACACTAACCAATATTATAGCCCATTACGGAAGGCGATAAAAATAATATTCGCTTAAACATAAAACTACACTCAATGATAAAATCAATGACACTTCCATGTCAGCACAGCATATCAATAAATCTTTAAATCAATGTTTTTCTGCAATGATTATCTTATGACCACACTACGTATTTGTATTATTTCAGGGGATGAGAAGGACACAAAGTAGCTTATAACCGGCTTTATAACATTTACTTTGGTTAAAATTGTTATTACTGGCAAATATTATGATTGTATAAAGGAAAATATATGTCATCACACTCTTTACGCATCGGAAACTTCAATACCGCCGGACTCGGCTACCGATGTTCGGGAGTTGGACAACAACTTATTTGAAGCAGGTCCATTCTGTAGTCTTTTCGAAATGATTAGAACCCAACAAATCTCTGCCTATACGCGTTTCCAAGCAAAGAGGTTGCTACCTGGTGGCGAAAAATGCAACTGTCCGATCAGTGATAGTCGGAGGAGCGAGCTATGTGCTTACCTGAAGAACACATGTCATTCCGTGTTTGTCACTCATAAATATGTACAATCACAGGTACATTGTCGTTGCTCTCCCAATATGTTGTTAATTGATGACAATCAAAAGCATGGGGGTGCACCAAAATGATAAAATCGCTCTTTAATATGCGGGATTCGAGACCATGTCCACCAGAATAATATTACTATATTCAGACCTGCGCCCCATGCACCCATGAGACACCGAGGATGGCATTTGTATCAATATTACAATTCTCTTAATTGTAATAATATCATAATAAATCATTGGTATTAAGAGGCTATATACTAAATATAGGGATAAATACGAAATCAAATTCAAAGCGTCAAGAATGTTCACAACTCATAGTAAACACACACATACAGTATCGCTCGCTTCTCATGGCACTTTTAATTGAAATGAGATATTCTTCTTTAGTTTTATTGTGATAATTTAATATAAATAAAGTCATACTAATAATAACAAAACAATAACAAAAATAATAATAATTGTATTAGGGCTTATGTACAAGTCCCAACTCCTTTTCTACCTTATATAATTAATGTAGGCCTACATATACCGTTTACCGTCATTGTTCATTTATTACAATATACATAATATCATAATCAATACGATTTATATTATTACAATAGAATAAGTATAATGATATGACCTACAAGATTTTAAAGCTGTCTGCAGAATGACGCGTCATGCCATTATTGACATACAAAACAATAATAAAAATAGGCCATCAGCTATTCAATTGGCATACTTTTAATAAAATGTATATTAAAAAAAAACAGTAGTCCTAAGTGTATAGTAGATAAATATATATATAGACCTACTCCGATTGCGTTTACATTGTAAAACGATGTAGAAAACGTGCAAAACAAGTGTAGAGCTATAATTTGCTAAAAGCTCTTTTGATTTTTAGATATCAAGTAAATTATTGAAATTATTAGTATTGGTGGGCAACATTTTCTTTGCAAAATATCATCAATCTTCATCATTCAACATTATTTGATACACTTGTTTCTGTTTTTAATAGTTTAACAGTGTGGTTTGTTCTTTTCGAGCTAATATCATCAAATAATCTCAATTATTTGTTGTAATTTAAAATGCCATTAAATTCCCGTTTTTAATAAAGCCGATCCCCAAAACTTACGAATTTTACTAATAAAATACGCGGACGATATGACATAATCAACAATGTTTTCGCAAATGATAAGAAATGTAACAAAAATCAAGTTGAACCTAACTTAATATACAGCGCTCGCCGTAAGCAGCTCGCCTCTATCACCGATCGGTCCGACATGTTGCGTTTTAGTGCTGCCATCTATCTTTGCTTTGAAACGCGTATACCACACCCACAGCCCTCAGCTAAGGATAGAGAGAGACAGCCTCAGCCCCAGACCCTTCTGAATTCTGAGGATCGACTTCAAAGGATATTTTCTATTATATCACCCATTCACAACAACGAAACAATTGGTAACAATGAATGTGTAATTGTGTAAGTAGTCGCCTCGGTCAGCTTTCGGCCATAATATGTTGTTGCATCGACACAAGAACAATACCAAGAAAACGAAATCGAAAATATTACACGATATGATTATAATTTCCTCACTCACAGTCACAGCACTTGCAACAGACAAACACAACAAATAATCTGCCCAACAAAATCGTATAAACATTATAACATTACATTACATTGTATTTTTTTCTTATGGAATATTAGAAACTAAAACAATCTGTTTTTGTGACTAAAGTTTGTACAAAAAGTTGTAAGCTGTGTTGATAGTTTTCTCATTAGGAAATAAGAAAACAAAAAGACAATAACTGTAGTTTATTGTCAAAAATTAATGTATAAAATAATATTGTCACAAATGTCATGTGAATGCGAAAGTATTGCATGGCATTTTAGAAAAGGCCACGCCAGTAGATAAGTCGCAATATAACACATTTTTTCCCTTTTTGGGGTAGGCCTATACATACAAATACATTAGGCCTATGTGAAAATAATTTCACAATATCAATTATAAAAGACAAACTTATGATTATCTAATAGCATTTAGCATTTCCTAAATTCCTACACATGGTCATTGACTCATTGTACAAAGTGGAACCTATTTGTGATAATGTGGAAAAAATCACCCACCGCACTCGACTAACAATACAGCAAATATAATGTCTAAGAAGTATTGCCGTGATCAGTTTTTGACTTTTCAATTTTTGATAAATATATGTCTGAAGAAGATTTGAACAACAGAATGAAGAAGATTCGCGTACGGTAGTTTCTTTCGCGAAAGTTTGATTATTGACTGATTTATTTTTGGGGGTTTTCGTTTGAGTGGAATCGTCAAATAAATCAGTTTTATCTTTTCGTTTTTCTTTCTTGATTCTTTCCCCTTTTCTTTTTCGTTCATTCTTTCTTTTCTTTTATATTTTTTGCCCTTTGGATCATTAATTAATTTCTATAAAATATCTATTTTGAATTTGTCACAATGATTTGTTGTTATTAATACATTGTTGTTGTAATATTACTATTTCAGCTGCATTTATGTCATCAGATTTATTTAGTTGTCCTCTTTTGTAAATCAGTTTTTTTACTGAATAGGATAGACGCCAAATAAAAAAATAAATAAATAAAAAAATAAAAAATAATTATATAATCTAAAAAAAGTATGCATCTAACTAAATCAAAATTTCTCACAAACATTTTGTCAGGTGATAAACGACAATTCAGTATTGTAGTTTTGTTTTGTCAGTTGAGGAGTGTTCACAGAGAGATAGTTTATTATTATAGGCTAACTCTCTGAAGTAGGGCTTACGTATTGAACTATTTTGCTTTATATTTATTCGTTTCTATTTACTTCTTCCCACTCCCCAACAACTCTCCATCAGCTTCAAAATACAAGTAGCTATTATTACGGTCAATAGTGGTTTAGTCATGACAATTGATGTGAAACGTGTATTACAACATTTATATTTTGTCAATATCATGTAAAAAACATTCGCAAAATGTTACTTTATATCGTACACGAAAATTATGTGAGCATATACTGAATCGAGCAAAACAGTAAATTTGTTCGCAGCAGAAGACACACAATACTGTGTCAAAATCTTTGTAGACAAACAGTGACAGGTGGTGCCACGGTCAGACAACTTAGGTAAAGATGAATGAATGGACGATCCTTCCATGAGGCAGAGCAATCAACATTTCGACATTGCAAAAAACTGAGAAATGGGAAAAGAGGCACCTATTGTGCAAAAAACAAATACCATCTCTAAGCTAAAAGTAGAGTTGATAAGCCTCATCTCGGTTTTAATAAATTCATTGTCTTATTTACATTTTTCTAAGCATTTTCGTTTTTTTTGCAAAGTGTTTATCTTCATATTTAAGGAAATATCCGATTAAATCAAATCAAATAAATTGGTTATGTTATTTGTTTTGCAATTTCTCATAGAATCTTGCTACAATTTCGATTAAAAACTTTTAAGCCTTGTTTTGACTTATGAATTGAATGAACTATCTATATAATCAATAAACGAAAAAATTACACGATTCAACTATCACTACACAAGAATGCCCCACCTTTCAAGCCATTCCTTTCAGAGGTCGTAAAATCGCTCTATTGTATTCGTCATGCATCTCTCCATCCTTTCTTCAAGCCAAATACTTTGGAAAAGGGTTGGGTTGTTGTCATTTGTAAAAGGTTGGCAGACTGTATAAATTAATGTATTGTGCAAAACTCTATCACTGGTCAGTAATGTAACTAATATTATTTCAATCTTATCTTATCACTTAATTGATTAGTCGAGTCAAAATTATACTACACACACACTGTCTAGCCTGCATTTTCCGGTTATTTGACATTTTGAGGGGCGATTTTAGCTTTAGTTTCATTCAAATGTGTGTATTGATTAATCGATGAATTACATAATATTAATAAACTAATAATTAACTAGCTGGAGAAGTATAGACATACATAGACATACATGACAATTACAAGTGAACACGAAACCAACATACCACATAATCACTAATATACCCATATTTAATATTATTATCATCTGAGTAGGCCTACCGGTTACACACCGTTGAGAGTCTGTCTCAAATGGTCTCAATAATTGATAGTCATTACAAACTTCAAAGTGTATCGTAGATTATTTCTGGATTATATTACCATAAGTGGCATTTCGAAATTGTAAGCCTAGGTGCAGGTGAACATCGTTGAGTTGCCGCGCACACTAACACGCATTTCAGTATCAAACTACCCACGTGGCACGCCCACATAGTGTAATTAGATATGTCACAGGTGACATGCTTCAATCTGTTTCAAAGTTGCATTTCGTCATTCCCGTGGTTGACTGGTCAACTTACTACCGAGTTCCAAAAACTGCCACTCTGAGCGCTCCTTGACGGACGAAATTTTTTGACAAATTTTATAAACTAACTATAGTGATAGTTTGAGAACGGTGTAAGATATCTTAAAAATTTAAAAAATATTCAACTAAAAGAACAAAATGCAATTTGGCATCGTCGGCCTTTTATTTATTTTTTGTCAGACACACAAACAATAGGTAATTTAATCAAACGTCATTAATTATTTTTTTATTGATATCAAGTATGAAAACTGAAAATATATCATCAGTCCCTATTTACAATTTATGCGTTTTATTGAAAAACGTTTGAATTTCGTTTCTGAATTGATATTTGCTCTTGTTATCGTCTAAGTAGTCGATTGTGCAGATGTTAATTAAAAGGGAATTATAATGGTCTAATTATGAATTCTAATCATTAGTGTTATGACAGATGAAAGGTGAACATTTATGCTTTCTAAAAAGCCAAAAATCAGACTCATAGCTTTATTATTTCCGAAAATACAGCAATTTTAATCCAATGCAAGGCAAACTATGTTCCATTCCCCCTTACCCCTCTAGCGGGCCCTAGTGCTAGCGATATCCTAACCTTAAGCAAACTCATAAAAATATCGAAGACAAACTCATGCTCAAACGAATTCAGGGAATATGTCAGGAGTTACAAACAAATTTATAAAAAGGTGTTGAAGACAGCAAAGCGGAGGTCTGTATCCGAGTTTGTTGCTAATTCCAATAACAAGAGCAAAGCCATGTGGGATGTAATAAGAAACCACACAAACCACAAAACCGTAGACATCAGTAGGCCTACTTCCAAAATACAACAAATGGTATTTGACGGGAAAAAAGTAACATCTGAACATGAAATTGCCGAGGCCATGAATAAGTATTTTATCAATATACCGGATAAACTTGTAAATCTAACCACAAACCATCGCGTAGGAATACCACATCCCATTTCACTATTGAAAACTAACGTAGTCGGGAACTTGAATAGTATGTTCTTAAAACCAACCAATAAAGATGAAATAAAATTAATTGTATTAAAACTTAGCTCAAAGACCACCCAAGATATTAATGAACTATCAGTGAAACTAATCCAAGCTTCTATTAACCCTCTTCTAACTCCGCTTGAGCACATCTTCATAGCTCACTCTCTTCAGGTACTTTCCCTGAGCAGATGAAAGAAGCAAAAATAATCCCAATATATAAAAAAGATAAACATGATCAACCAGATAACTATCGCCCAATTAGTATACTTCCAGTATTCTCGAAAGCATTAGAAAAATTAATATCAACTAGACTTTTTGAATTTTTTCAGCAAAACAATTTGCTGTCAACATCTCAACATGGCTTCATGCCTGACAGATCAACTGCAACAGCTACAGCCGAAATGCTGGACAAAGCTTGTACACTTCCCTTGACAATGGACACAATACCCTAGGTGTCTTCTTCGACCTAAGCAAAGCGTTTGACTGCGTAAATCATGATCTACTCCTAGAAAACTTAACCATTATGGAGTTCGAGGAATAGCAGGACAATGGCTAAAATCTTACCTGACGGACAGAAAGCAACTTGTGGTTATCAATAACAACACCCAAACCAAATCAACCTGGCAGACAAACAAGGTTGGAGTTCCCCAGGGCTCTGTCCTAGGGCCCTTGCTTTTTCTGATATACATCAATGACCTTGCAGCATACTGCAACAAATCGCTGAACAAGAAAATCTTCCACCTCTCACACTCTTGTTCCTAACTCTATTTGCTGACGACACAAGTATAATCATATCATGTCCAGATTCTAAAAATACAAAAGTATGTGCAGAAATAATAATAAATGCAATTGTCACATGGTTTTCAGCTAATCAATTGCACCTGAATGATAAAAAAACACAACTACTTAATTTCAGACTAAAATCAAATATAGCACTGTTAATTCCACACCTAACTGTTCAAAAGGGCACAATAACAACTGTAAGTGAATGTAACTTCTTGGGATTATGCACGGATAACACTTTAACGTGGCAACCACATATTGATAAGCTTTGTAGGCGACTAAACTCTAGCACATATGCTATCCGTATGCTATCCACTCTTGCAAGCTCAGAGATAACTAGAGTAGCTTACTTTGCTAATTTCCACTCAATTCTATCCTATGGAATACTTTCTTGGGAACAACGTATAAAAACTTGATTAATCGAGTGCTAATTTTGCAGAAACGTGCCATTAGAATATTAGGCAAGCTTGGGCACCGCGCTAGCTGTCGCGATATGTTTAAAGAGCTCAAAATACTAACAGTTACAAATGTCTACATACACAGCGCAGCTTGCTTTGTGATTGACAACCCGGAACACTTCAAAACTTAATTCAACATGACCATAATACAAGACACACAAACCTCACTTCAGTATCCCTCCCATAAAACCACTCATCTCGAAAAACATATATACTATATGGGACGAAGAATTTATAATGCTCTTGCGACTAAAATAATAAACCTTGATATATTAAGACCTAACCTTCGAAAGAAACGAATAAAGCAGTTTCTCATAGAAACCCCTTATTATAATCTAGATGAGTTTTTCATGTAAATACATCTTGATACTATACCGGTAGTCTATTGTCACACACTGTCCCGATTGTAAATACCATTTCCTTTTGGCAGAATAACTGCACAAACCCACAGTCATTTCAATGTATCAAGTACACATCTACTTAACTAAATAGGTATCTATTATGTTTCCTTTAATTAATCTTCCATTTCTATGTTTAAATTTTAGAATATTATTTGTATTGTGTATTATATTATTGTTTGTATTTATAATATGTAAAATGGTTAGGTGGAAGAACAATCCATATCGATTGAACCTCGCCATTTTTGTTGTAACCTAATATTGTAACAGCAGAATAAAGAACTACTACTACTACTACTACTACAATGTAGTCAACCGAGATTTGCAAAAAATAAAGCTAGACGAAATACATTTTTACTTTTTAGTGACTTACAACAATTTGTTACGCCTTATTAAAAGTGGAAAGAATAAGGGCCCTCAGTGGTGTCATGGGGGGTATACGCAAATATACCCAGAAATAAATAATACCCCTCGGTATACCTAATACAAGTTCAGGGAATACTCTATGTACCGTGCATAATCCTTTAGTTCAAATTTGAGAAAATTCCATGTCAAGTTGAAGAACATAGTATATTATTATAGTATAATTTTGCAATCACAACAATCATCACCAGTCACCACCAACAAAATTAAGGTTATTAAAAAAATAAAATGTCCAAAACTCGTTAAAGCATCATTCACAATTAGTTCTAAGGCGTAAGGGCGCAAGGCCTAAGGCGTAATAATTTGTATTGCCGAGTATGTGTTTCAATCAGAACGTTCACAACACGTCCTAAGTCGCAAGGCGTATGGTTTATGTCGTAACGAATTGCCCAAAATCCAATTCTTACGACAGGTTTCTTACGACGAGCCAATCACGAACAAGGAAACTCCCCACTCCTGCTTATTTCACTCCACAGCTGACTGTACGCGCATGCGCAATACACAGGAGCAATGAAAAATGGTATGGTTGTTGTAAACCCCTAGCATTTCTTACGACTTACGCCTTAGACCTTGCGCCTTACGCCTTAGAACTAATTGTGAATGATGCTTAAATTACTCCAAACACGTCCTAAGAATTTTTAAACAAATCTGGGGCTGTGTGCCCCGGACCTGCATTGACTGGGGGACCTCCCCCCAGAACCCTCATTGTAAAATAATCATGTATATTTCATCCAGGAAAAGCGTTTACTCACAAATTATTTTTGAATTAGGCCTACACCCCTAGGGCCCCATATTTATTGTTTTCCCGGGGCCCCTGATTTGAAGTTACGCAACTGCATAATATACTTACTGGACACTGCGAGTGCACCTTGTGCATGTCAGTCGAATACACTATAACTAAGCCTACTTGCGTATTCATGAGTATTCTTAAAATTTAAATATGTTTTATGGTTAAAAAGAGTGTTGGAATAATATCAAGGAAGTTGAATTTAGCGGGCTTTCACGACTTTCAACTCCAAAGAACTCAACTAGAAGAGGAACATTTTTTCTTCAACTTCTAATTTCTTTGGGCTGTCATGTCATGTCTGTGTCATGGCGTCTCAAAAAACGTGTTGATTTGATTCCAAAGTCTGTTTGCTTTGACGATTGTAGTTTTACTGTTAAATTCTTTAAACTGTTTAATTATTCATTATATTACGATGGGAAAACTTGATGTGACTATTTTGAGATATTTGTCGAGAGAAGACTTCAGAGTGTTGACGGCAGTAAGTTGGAGAACAGTTTGTGAGGTTATGTAGGTCTACTAGGGTTTTCAATTTTCCTTCACATAGCCTAGCCTAGGCTAGGCAGGCTAGCCGGTACTTATTCGGCTAGGGGGGTCCAACTTTTATATACACTGTAACGGAAAGGATTTCGGGTGCGCTCTTATCGATTATATCCTTGAACTAGCTCACCGCACTGTAGCCAGCGGAAAGTTCTACTAACCTAACGAAAGTACACCTTTAACATAATTAGTAACAAGGCAATATAGCAGTGTTAACAAGGTGTATAAAAGTTGGACACCCCTAGCCGAACCTAGGCTTTGAAGAGCCTAGGACTACCTACTATGGTCTCTAGACCCACGTAAAGAATCCTGTGCCCCTAGGCATACTAGACTTTGAGTGATGCCCTAGGCCCTACACAAGGCCTAGGGGGGGGGGGGGGCTAGCTAGCCTAGGCCCCTAGCCTGTCTCGAAGCACGTCTATTGCCAACAAGTAGGCTTAGCTAGCCTAGGCCTAGCCATAGGCTAGGATACCCTTTATATCGGCGTGGGGTACTACTACTAGGCTTGGCTATTCCATCCCTAAGGACCAACTAGGGCTAGCCACGTTAGCTGTAATAGGCGTAGGGCCTTCACGTTATTTTTGGGGGTATTCTATCTCTGAGGGGGTATTTGTACCCTACTAGGGACTGTATACTGTGGGGTGGAGTGGGGGTATGCTACTCGCAGCCCTCTGGTTGAAATACAGGCGAGTAAAACAAATCTATTTCTGGGCTACTGGACTGGTGGTGGTGGTGGCGGTGGGGAGTATTTCAGCAGAGGGGTAGGGCCTATTGGTCCCTGCTAGCCATGGTGAAAATTCTTGTCAAGATCTAGCAAGATCTTGACAAGAACTTGTATTAAGTAAGATCTTGCCAAGAACTTGTGTTAAGTAAGATCTTGCCAAGATTCTTAACAAGAATATTCTTGGCAAGATTCTTGTTAAGATCTTGGCAAGAACTTGGTTAGAAACAAGATATAAACAAGATCTTGTCAAAATCTGCCACCTGGTGTTAGCAGTAGTAGGAAGTAGTAGTAGTAGTTTCTTCTTCTCGCAGTTGGTCACTTCTGACCGGTGGCGAGGTTTTTTCTCCTTGCTCCCTTAGCATCTTGAACCTCATCAGTCATCACTAACAGTTACATCAAACAAGCCATGCAAGCCTGCATTTGTGCTGTCTCACTGTTTCAGTTTATTTAGAACTAGAGTAGACAGTTGATAATAGACCTGGTCTACATCGTAAGCAAAGGCCACATACTCATTTAAATAGCTAGAGATAGTTGCCATGTCTTGTACAGACCTCAGACTATGTGAGTATTTACAACCACTACTGTAGCCTAGGTAGTAGGCTTAGATGACAGTTGACTAAAAGTATTAGGCCTATGCCTTGCAGGCGCGTAGGAAGGGGGGGGGGTGGGGAATGGGGGAAGTTTCCCCCCCCACTTTTTACCGTGACCCCGCTTCAGAATCTTAGAAATTCAGTCTCGCCGAAATACGCACGGAAACAATTCTGGATAACGAATTTTAAGTGATAGACTATTAAAAGTGATTTTAATCCATTATACTTACTGATATGACTTGTTTTGGCACGTCTGCAGTGTATTCTCCACTTCCCTTCCCTTACTTATGACCAACATTCGACATCCTATTATGTTGGACGTGATCAATGATAAGCCTATGCATATTCAATGGTTGTAGCATATTCCAATTTTATTTATAGTTTTATAGTTTTACTGTACAAAAATACATAATGGTATTGCATTAGCCCACGATTTTTTCTAGAACGCACCAAACACACTCTAAAACCTAATTTTCAAAATTTTCGCCTGCGGCTGTAGTTGGGGGGCAGAGCCCCCCCCAAACCCCCGTGCTTGGCAGCAGATTGTTGTTCCCCCCCCACTCGAAAAGGAGTTCCTACGAGCCTGATGCCTTGCACTATCTAGGCCTGTGTTTGCCGTAGCCTGCAGGCAAGCTTACTTGCTTTGTGTTCTTGTTCACAGGGCCTAGATTAACAAACCACGGATAAATATCTAATAAGGTGGCAAAGTGTGTATCGAAATTGCATCAGGTAGGCCTACCGGTACCGCATAAATAGACCAACCACAATCTTGTCAAGATTATACAAGATCTTGCAAGTTCTTGGCAAGATCTTGTAAAATCTTGGCAAGATCTTGGCAAGAAAAATACAAGATCTTACAATAGGCCTACAATCTTGCCAAGATCTTGTCAAGATCTTGCCAAGATTTTTCACCAGGGAGGCCTACACCGGTAGGCCTACTATCTTTTAATTTACGCCGGCATCTTTTTAATAAATAATTAACGGTATTTTCTGGGCAAAAGTGGCACTGATGGTAGGAAATTATTTTTGCTCGCTAGGTGCGTGACAGAATCTATACTAGGAAAACGCCAAAGTCGTTGTTAGACGAGTGAGTGAACAGGTGATTCTCAATACACTTAACTCACAAGATACAGTAATAATCATGACTGGCACAAACGACGTGGACAAGGATGCCAACAACATAAAGACTGCCCTACGAGTCCTGAAGGAGCGACACTCGCCCTGCCATAAAATTGTGTTGCCATCCCACCAAGATATGACACAAACGACAAGGAACTCATGCAAATCAACGCAAGAAGAATTAATTCTTTAAACTAGGAAAACGCTAAAGTCCCGCCGCGTTGATGGATGAGCGTTTTTTGTAAGTTTTTTGTTTGCGTTTTTTGCGTTTGTTTGCACTTTTCCTTTGCAAGTGCTTTTTGAATACATTGAAGGTGATTGTTGTCAAGTTTCTATTGTTATTAGGCCTACTTGTTAATTGGTATTATAAACCCAATAAAACCTCATATTTAAACCTTTATTTCTGTGAATTCTGGCTAACTTTTTCAACTTTTTCTTTCAAAAGGTACTACATCACCATAATCTTAATGTCCATATGAAATCTGAACGTTGTAGCCCCACCCGTTTGGTCAGAATCGGCCCAAGTGTGACGAAAATATCGCACTAAAAATTGAAAAACTTATATTATAACCTTTATTTCTATGGATTCTGGCTAACTATTTCAACTTTTTCTTTCAAAATGTACTACATCACCATAACCTTAATGTCAATGTGACATGTGAACGTTGTAGCCCTACCCGTTTGGTCAGAATCGGCCAAAATGTCACGAAAATATCGCACTAAAAATCGAAAAAAATCGTAAAAGTACGATATTCATGAGAAATATTTCTTCGATTGTACCCAAAAACAATACACCTCTAAGTTCAGAGAAAACGAAGGTCCCCTACAATTTTCATCAAGATCGCATAAGCCGTTTGCCCGGAATCGAGCGAACAAACAGACAGAAAAAAAAAAAAAAAAAAAAAAAAACACCCGAGCTAAATTTTTTGGGGGGTCAGTGAAATTGAAGTCTTCGCTTCGCTCATCCAATTACAAGATCAGAACCTATCTCTCGGACGTACCGAACACAGTTCTTCTAGATTGCGATGACATCTTTACAAGGCCAAACTTCACAAGACACGGCCTCCACCTTAATCTAAGAGGGAAGCAAGAACTATCAGAAAGGCTAGCTTCGACCATCCGAAACAAAGATAGGCCTAGTCCTAGTCTCAGTGAATTAACTAAGGTAATCAGGGAAGTTACGACTTCTTCTCCCCAAAAGCATGACTGTCTTTGCCCCGGACTACCATGCCCGGTGCAATGGAAAGCTACGGACAGCGATTTCCCTTACTCTATCGACTCCTTGTTAAAAAGAATTGATGAAACCCTCAATACATTTTTGACTCCTCCCTTATTACCGGTACCGCTTCCGAAAGAACCGGTCAAGAACCCGGACAACACGAGTAGGCCTATCGTCACACCTCCACACAAGAGCTTGCCAGATGTAGGAAATGCACCTTATACAGCAAGCAGAGTTGAGGTGATTTCGAGGTGTCACCCAGCCGTCATGAAACGTGATGTGAACTTGAAAACTATCAAAATCGAGGGGATTTAGGTAGGCCTACGGTACCTGACAAGTGACAACACATGCCAAATTTGGTTGGTGTACGAACATTCCTTCTTGGTGAAAAAATGACTTGAAACATGCTCAAAATCACTTTAAGGATGTTAGTTACTACTACTGACTACTGACTACTGTCTAATTCGTCAGTTTCAATTGCCCAGCGATTCTGACCAAACGGGTGGGGCTACAACGTTCATATTTTACATGGGCATTAAGGTAATAGTGATACAGTTTCTTTTGAAAGAAAAAGTTGAAAAAGTTTGCTGGAAGGCTTCCAAATACAGGTTTCAATAATAAGCCTTAAATACAAGAATATAATCAACAAGTAACTATAGTTACTTGACAATAATCGACTAGGGCCTAGGCCTACATTGTTTACAAAAAGCATGTCTTTGTACCACTAAATATTTTACATCCTATTGTAAATTGGTAATACCATAGAAATTAAATCAACTTTGATAAAATGATTATATTTTAACAAATAATTTTGCAATGGAACTTGAAAACGTAATGAGATCACACACATAACAAAAACTTGTAGAAATACAGCCAAACCTTACACACTCAAAAGAAATGAGATCTAAAAAAGGGCCAAGCTCATCTAGGGCCTACCCTTCCACATTTGCGCATTCTTAATTCATAAACGTACAGTGTCCCGTAACAGCATCCTTGAAAAGCTTGGCAAAATAGAATTTGAATGATATTACATTTAAATTAATTAGAAAAAAAGAACTTGGATGAACTATTACGTTTAAACTTTAAATTAATAATTGCAAATTCTATTTTTCCAAGCTTTTAAAGGATGCTGTTACGGGACACTGTACGTTTATGAATTAAGAATGCGCAAATGTGGAAGGGTAGATGAACTTGGCCCTTTTTTAGATCTCATTTCTTTTGAGTGTGTTAGGTCTGGCTATATTTCTACAAGTTTTTGTTATGTGTGTGATACAATATACATGAATCAACTTAAATGCAAATGTTCCCGGGTACCTACTCAACACATGACTCGCAAACTCTTCTAACAATGACTTTGGCGAATTGGCATTTTTCTAGTCTAGTTGGCTAAGGCTCCTTTATACCCGGAATGCTGGAGACCCGCAGGTTCAAACAACGGTCGTGATAGATTTTTTATTTCTGGATTATTGTTTTATTTCTGGAAAATTATAGAACACGTTTTGAAATGCATAGCCTACAATACTATGGACAACATAGCCAGTACGAAATACGAGTAGGGGTAATGATTGCAAAGTTGATACGGTAGGTACTAGTTCAGTTGGTGCGGTCTAACTTTTTGATAACATAGTGTTTTTCTCCAATAACAACAATAAAAAACAACTTCAAATGATGTGGGGCCTGTATTTTATAAATTGAGCTATAATATTAAAATTCACTTACATGTTAGGCCTACCTACATTTCATTTCTGTTTTTTAAACAAAAGTAGTCCAAAGTAGGGATGGTATGTGTAAACGTTTTGGCCTACACGTGTACCGTTTTTTCGTGATCGGTAGGCCTAAATGTTTTTATGTAATTACTATTTTTATCCTGTGTGCGACCCGCCGAACGATGTTTTCTCGTGAGTCAATTTAAGAGCGAGCGGCGAAATAGTCTTCTATTTCAACCCCTTCTCCTATTCACCTCGAGGCTCGATTGCGTTGAGTCATTACTTGTTTCGTTAATCTTCAATAAATATTCTTACGCCTACTCTGTAGTTGATCACGTCATTTCAATTGCTCTGTGCAGTGTGCGTCCGGCCACTGGCCAGCAAGCGGCACGCGGGCAGTGCACAGAGCAGCAAGCGCTACGTCAGCCGCCTGACTACTCTCCCCACCCCCCTTCCCATCCATCCGACAACTCGCAAATTATACGTCTTCTCGACTTGTAGTGTTGTCTTCCGTAGGCCTACTCAATAAAATTCGAATCAGTAGGGACTCCGGAAGGGCTCTTTATTACTTGGTGCTTGTGGGGGTCACTTATTATGCAGAAAACAAGTAATGTTCGTAGAATATATGTCAGTATAAGGGTAATTTGACGGAAATGTTATTTTTGTATTAAATTTATGATTTTCCTTTTTCTAACTGAATATTATTATGTATTTACTTGGTTTTTGGCCGCGGAAAGTAGTTTCTGGACTTATTTAATCACTTTTAGTTTGCTTAAATCGGTTGTTTTGGTACTAGTTCAGTTAACCACAGATAATAGAGTAGTCTAACTTTTCAACACTGTTTTTCCAAAGAAAACAATAAAAAACAACTTCAGATGAAAATAAATGAAGAACTCATTATTTACGATTTATTTTTACTAATCACTCTGAAAATATACCAATTATATAGAATAATGAACACAGATTGAACACAAACACTCGCTCATGTCACTGTCATTTGGTCGCCATGTTTGTATTTACGTCTTGATTTTACTTAGCTACTAGGCCTACCAACCTTTTTCACTAAAATACTCCACCTACAAAGCCTTTAACGTCGCTATTTTAAATATAAATGACTTTCACCACAAAGGACTTTCGTTTAAAATAGCGACGTTAAAGGGTTTAAAGTTCTTTTTTGTTACTTTAACAAAAAAAAAAACGTGATGGTTCAATTTTGGATTTTTTTATTATGTTCTTGTAAGGTTATTTGCAGTGAGCACAACATCTCTGCAGGTAGGCCTAGACCTATAGGCCGCGTCACTCCTCGCTACGTTTTGTCATGTTTTTTTTGGAAATTGCCGGTAAAAGTGGGTTTCCGCGTGTTTATTTTTAATTTACTAGAGATTTTGCATGGTTTTGAACAACAACAAAAAAAATTGGGGCAAAATTAGTCATTCCGTCATACTACCCTTGTTCCACATATATATCTATCAAAAACTAAAAGACACACAGATATAGCGCCTGTAGACGTAAACGTGTACACGTGTTCACGCTTTTTTTTGAGTAGGGTGTAAACGTTTAGTGAAATACACGTTTTTTGGACATCCCTAGTCCGAAGTTATAAGTAGCGAGGAGTTGCCCGGCCCTTGGCTGAGATTTTTGTACTCACTGCAAGTAACCTCACAAGAACATAATAAAAGGATCCAAAATAGAATCATCACAAAGTCACAAAGAATTTTTAGGTATGGTGGAATTGGAATTAGAAAATGCTTAAGTGTTAGTAGTAGGAGATTTTAACATTAATAAGGCTACAGTAACATCTTATATCAAGAAGTTACAAGACATTGTTAATAATTGGTATATTTTCAGAGTGATTAGTGAACAAATTGTTAATAATGAGTTCTTCTTCATTTATTTCTCACAACTACTACTACTACTACTACTACTACTACTACTTCTACTACTACTCTACTACTACTAACTAACTACTACTACTACTACTTAAATACTACTACTACTACTACTGTATTTGCTTCTTGATTAATAAAAATACTACTACTACTACTACTACTACTACTACTACTACTACTACTACTACTTACTACTATTAATACTAATTAATATACTACTACTACTACTACACTACTACTTACTACTACTACTATAATACTACTACTAATACTACTACACACTCCCCCTTATGTCCCTCAGAAAATAGAAAAATTTTTTGTTTCTTTTGAAAAAGCTCTGTTTGCATGCAAATCATAGAAAAACGGTAGAATTTAAATTTCTAAAGATATTTGGGGGTGTGTTTTAAAAATTTGTTTACGTATTTGGGTTCTAAAAATTTAAAATAAATGGTTTTTCTAGGATTTGTAATCGGTTAAATTGTGAAGATTAAAACTTCAGAAAGTAATTTTAAAATTGCCCTTCACGTTGAGAGATTTAATGTAGGTTTAATGGGTGTAAATCGAACTAAAAGATATTGTAACAACAAAACTTTTTTTAAAAGATATTAGCTTCCAACATATACTAGATGAAATTAGAATGTTTTTAAAGGAACTACAAATTATGAATAAAGAAAATTTTGACCAAAGTTTAAATACCTTACGAAAAATTTAAAATCAAAAATTTAGAGATGAAAGGAAAATAAAAAATTGGATTAGGGAAAAAAAAATTATTGTCCAAATTTCTTTTTTGTTTTAAAATATGTAATTTTTGGGTGGGGGGGAAAAAAAGAGGATAATGGGTTTTATTGTTACTATTGTGTTTTTTATTTTGAAGTTTTCATTTTTTGGTTATTGTATTATTGTTTCACAAATTGAATAGGTTATTTTGTTTAAATGTTTTTTTTTTGAATCTGAGACAGCACAAAATGGAGCCCGAAATTTTTTTTTGAAATTTTTTCAAATTAAAGACAATAAAAAGAGGGAAAAATTTATTTTCAAATAAAAACATTAAAAAAAAAAAAAAAAAAAAACTACTACTCACTAACTACTACAAACTATTTACTACTTCTACTACTACTACTACAAACCTACTACTAACTACTACTATACTACTACAACTACTACTACTACTACTACTACTACTACTACTACTACTACTACTACTACTACTACTACTACTACTACTACTACTACTACTACTACTACTACTACTACTACTATTACTACAATCGGTTGTATCTGTAAATAAATTGTTCAATAAAGGCAACTTAAAAAAAAAAAAAAAAAACTACTACTACTAAACTACTACTACTACTACTACTACTACTAGTTTAATGATATTAAATAAAAATTTGCATGTGGGGGTAATTTTTATGGGACTTTTCAAAAGCGTTTGACACCTTACTTCATAGTAGACTGCTGAATGCTCTTAGGAAAAATTGGAATACGAGGGCCACTACTAGAATTATTTAGAAATTATTGTCAGAAAGACGTGTGACTGTTAAATATCAACATTATTTTAGTAAATTAAACAAAAGTTCATCTGGTGTGCCCCAAGGCTCCATTTTAGGTCCATTATTATATCTTGTTTATGTTAATGACATGGTTAAAATTGGTCAAAGATTGTTATATTTTCTTTATGCTGACGATACTGTAATTGTTGCTATTCATAGAGTATTTGAAATTGTAAACAAAATGCTCCAAATTGACTTTTTGAATATTTTAAGATGGTCCCATGATAATGGTCTAACTATCAATTTTAAAAAAAAAAAGGTCATGCATATTCATTCACCTTACACTAGTGTTAAAAAATTAAACATTATTTTCCATAATTATGCCTGCCTACACAGAAACTTCCGAAAGGGTTATGTTTCGAGTGATGATGACTCATGCGGTGCCAAAAGTGTTTAGATAATACATTCGAACACATATATCTAGGAGTGATAATTGATGGAAATTTTAAATGGGACAAACATATTTAAAAAGTTAAGCAGCAAATTAAGGTCAACCTTGTACAGTATACGTTAGGGTGGGCCGAAAAAAAAACATTTATTTTTTTTAAAGTCGTAATACCGCGGAAAAGTTGCGAATTGTGGAGACTAAAAAATTTAAAAAAAATTTAAAATCGGTTTCATATCTTCCCGGGCGCGCATGTGCTCTAAAGTTTTTCCCAAAAATTTTGGGAAAAATTTTTATTTTTTTTTTTTTTTTTTTTTTTAGTTGTAATACCGCGGAAAAGTTGCGAATTGTGGAGGGCTAAAAAATTTTTAAAAAAAATTTAAAAATCGGTTCATATCTTCCGGTCGCGCATTGTGCTCTAAACTTTTCCAAAATTTTAAAAAATTCACATTTTTACTATAATTTTTAACCCTTTTTAAATTAGCCTCTTCCCGAATGTAAAAGCTCCCAATTTTTCATATTTTAATTTTCTTTATGTTAAAAATATTAAAAATTATCGTAAAAAATGTGAATTTTTCAAAATTTTGAAAACTTTAGAGCACATGCGCGACCGGAAGATATCAACCAATTTTTTGTATTTTTTTTACCCTTTTTAGTCTTCTCAATTCGCATCTTTTCCGCGGTATTAAACTAAAAAAAAAAAAAAAAAAAAATCAAATTTTCCAAATTTTGGAAAACTTTAGAGCAATGCGCGACCGGAAGTAAAGAACCCATTTTTAAATTTTTTAAAAAATTTTTAGTGTCCACAATTCGCAAAATTTTCCGCGGTATTACGACTTTAAAAAAAAAAAAATGTGTTTTTCGGCCCACCCTAGTATACGTGTTCTTAAAACCCTATGTAAGTACTAGCGTTTTGGTTACGGTGTATTATGCATGGCAGAATCCTTTAATACGATACGGAATATTGTCATGGGGACATGCTACGGCTTCTTACATAAAAAAAGGTGGAAAATTTACAAAGGTTTAAATTTTGGGGGGTAATTTTTGGAAAAAAGAAATAGTGAGTTTTTAACAGCTTCAAAAACTGCATTTTTATGTTTTTATGGTCACTAATTACTTCTCATCAGAGTACACAAGCTGTATCTCATCATGACCATAAAACAAGAAATAAGTTACGATTTATTGATACCTAGTGACATTTATAAACAGGTTACGGAGAACAAACAGAAAAGCTACCTAGTGCCGTCCTTTTTCAATAAATTGCCAGAAGACCCAAAGCAACTAACAAAAATGGCGTGAAATAAAAAAAAAAAAATAAGGAAATGGTTATTAGAAAATGAGATATAGAACCTAATGTGTATTTTGTATGTGAAGATTTGAATTACTAATATTTGATTTGTGTGTTTATACTTTGGTTGATGAAATGTAAAATTTTTTTGTTTTGTTTTAATACGAAGAGTCAAGACTTACAAAATGTTGTAAAAATGTAATAACAAAATTACCCCCCAGACAAGCTATGCGTAGCTTTGGGTTTGTCAATTCTGTATTTGTAATTTTGATAATAAAGTTTTTCTAAAAAAAAAGGGTAAAAAAAAAAAAATTTTAAAAAAAAAAAAACCATTTGGGGGTTTTTAAAAGGGGGGGGGTTTTTAAAAAAAATTTTTTTTTTTTTTTTTTTTTTTTTTTTTTTTTTTTTTTTTTTTTTTTTTTTTTTTTTTTTTTTTTTTTTTTTTTTAAAAAAAAAAAAAAAAAAAAAAAAAAAAAAAAAAAAAAAAAAAAAAAAAAAAAAAAAAAAAAAAAAAAAAAAAAAAAAAAAAAAAATAAAAATTTTTTTTTTTAAACCCAAAAAAGGAAAAAAAAAAAAAAGCCTATGCGTACTTTGGGGGGTTTTGTCAATTCGTATTTGTAATTTTTGAAAATAAAATTTTTTTAAAAAAAAAAAAAAAAAAAAAAATACTAACAAACTTATACTTCTACTACTCTACTACTACTACACTACTACTACTTATACTATATACAAATATACTAATTACTACCTACTACATACTACTACAAAAAAATAAAAAAATAATAAAATGCCAAAATACTGGGAATTTGGTAGATAAACTTTTCTTTTAAATTTACACGGGGAAAAATTTTTGAAAAGTATTCGAATATCGTTTTCAAATTTTTTTTAAAAATAGTGACTTTTTCCCTCTTAATATTTTAAAAATGGTTTACATCCATTGTTCATTCAATTTGTCTTTATGGAAAAACTGTTTGGGGATCGGCGTTACACATCTTCTCCTCGGGAAAAAGTAATGCAAAATTCTATTGTGCGTCTTTTTTTTTTGGGCTCAACAAATGTTGTTAAAAATTATAACACATTCAAATTACAAATATTAAAACATTCTGCGGTGCAGCAAATGTATTTTTTTTTTATTTTTAAACACCTTTTAATAAAGTTGAAAATATAAAAAGACGTCCCATACACGGAGGGGAAAGTTTGGGAGTATGGGGTTTCCCACGTGTGAAACCCCAAAACTACGGTTTGCGTGCAACATTATGCTGTCCCGGCTTTATGCAATAAATTTTCCTAAAAAATGTAAAAAAGTTCAAACCTATGCAAAATTAAAGGAAAATTTTAAAAGTTTACATTTTTAAAAAAATTGGGAAAAATAAAAGTTACGTTGTGTTTAATAACCCCATGATTCACCTATTTCAATCTTTTAAAAAAATAACGTTAAAAAATAATAAAAATTAGCGAATTGTGGTTGGCGGTCGTGGTGCTGAAATGTCATCATTTTTAAATGAAAATGTGCTATTGTGTGATTTTTTTTTGGTTTTTTATGGTTTTTGGGTGGGGGGAATTTGGGTTTTAAAAAAAAAGTTTAATCAAGCTTGCAGTGTTTCTTTGTTTGGGGTGTGTTACTTATTTATTAAATTTAGATTATTTTTTTATTTATTATTTTTGTTTTTTTTTAGAATTTTTTGTATCTCAATTTATTCTGGGGATATTTTAAATTCAATTTTTGCCGATTAAAAGAAAAAATCAATTAATTTAAATTTTTGTTTGTCAAAAAATGATAACTTAGGAAATATCATTGTATTGACATAGGAAGGTTTCCCAAGGTTTTGTTTATTTATTTACTAGTACCAGTAAAAAGATTTTAACTGCAGATAAGCTGTTTTGTAGCTTCGCAGGACAACGATTATCTGTAAAATAAATTTTTCAATAAAGGCAACCTAAAAAAAAAAAAAAAAAAAAAAATACTACAACTATACTTCTTCACTACTACTATACACTACTACTACAGATACGTGTTTTAAAACCCTATGTAAGTACTAGCGTTTTGGGTTTGGTGATTTTGCACTGGGAGAATCTTTTAATACGATACGGGGAAATTGTCATGGGGACATGCTACGGCTTCTTAAAAAAAAAAAAGGTGGAAAATTTACAAAGGCAATTGGAGGGTAATTTTTGGAGAAAGAACTAGGAGTTTTTAAAAAAAACTTCAAAAAAGCATTTTATGTTTTTTTGGTCACTAATTTCTTTCATCAAGTACAAAGTGTATCTCATAGACCATAAACAAGAAAAAGTTCGTTATTTTATACCTTGAAATTTATAAAGGTAGGAGAAAAACAGAAAAGCACTAGTGCCCTCCTTGTTCAAAAAATTGCAGAAGACCCCAAAGCAAAATAACAAAATGGTTTTGGAAAAAAAAAAACAAATAAAGGAAATGGTTATTAGAAAATGAGATATGAACCTAATGTGTATTTTGATGTGTAGATTTGAATTCAAAATTTGATTTTGTGTTTATCTTTGTTTATGAAAGTAAAATTTTTTGTTTTGTTCAATACGAAGAGTCAAGACTTACAAAATGTTTTTAAAAATGTAATAACAAATTACCCCACAGACAAGCTACTGCGTAGCTTTTTGGGGTTTGTCAATTCGGGGATTGGAATTTTTTATCAATAAAAGTTTTCAAAAAAAAAAAAAAAAAAAAAAAACTAACACTACTACACTATAAAACTAACTACACTTTTACTATACTACTACTATACTAAAATACAACCCATACACTATACTACACTACTACTATATATACTAACACTACTCACTACACACTACACTACTAAAACTACTACTTTCACTAATACACTACTACTACTACTACTACTACTACTACCACTACCACTACTACTACTACTACTAATTGCTGTTACATATTGGAGAAAAACAGTAACAAAAAGTTAGACTGCACCAATTGAACTAGTAGGCCTACCGCAAAGTTTACTCAATCTCCGAGCGGAATTTTAGGTAACCTTGAGCGTGCAAGATTCGATACACCTTGGTCACTGCATGCAAACATAGTAGGCCCTACTTAATTAATTGATAAAAATTATTTGTTCAAAAACAAAAAACATTGTCGTTATATTGTAATGCGACATTCTCGGCCTATTTTCAATTTATTATTTATTGTGAATTTAAATCATAACGGATTTTGCTCAAAATGTTATCTGCATGCATATCTTGTACCGAATGTCTGTTTGAAATTTCAGCGCAATCTGTTTAGCCGTTCAGTCGTTCTGCAGCGAAGTCACTCACTCACAGTACAAAAAACAGATCTTTTTCCATTTGACTTGCATATTTGTTATAGGGAATCAATTTGTATAAACATATTTTATAGTCCTACTAGCTTCAGACAGCCTTCTTTAATACAAAAGTAGATAGGCCTTGGTAACGTATTTTAATTGGTTTGAAAAAATATTTTCATTCATAAAATGAAGTTTAAAGTTTTCTTAATATTTTTGCGGAAAAAAACGGGCACTACCAGCCTTAATGTACCAATCCACCAATCACGTAGGCCTAGGCCTAATTATTAATAAAATAGGTAACTTAGGTATTTTTTTAGATAAGGCTAAGGAGATAGGCTTAGGCTAGATCTTGGTTACGAAACCACATTTTGATATAAGTAGATCTTCCTAAGATTATTGTTTGTTCTAATATGATAAAATTAACTCTTTGAACATGTAAATAATATTACAACACTAGTTTTTGTCCGTATATTTATTAATAATCAATAAAACATAGTTTTGATAACTAGGGAAACGCCAAAGTCGTTGGTAGACGAGTGAGCAAGCCATGTGTAGAGTACCCGGAAACAATACCCATTTTCCTCCCCAAAACTAAGGCTGAATCTAGCTTGCATGGGCACTCCTCCAACAGTTTATTAGGCTAGAGTGGTGCATTAGTCCTTACAGTGTTGACGCGCCCTTACTACAACTAGGCTAATCTCAAAACCCCTCTCATTATTTCTCATAATATATTAATGTTACCGAGTACTCAACACATGGCTTGCTCACTCGTCTAACAACGACTTTGGCGTTTTCTTAGTACCTATATTATGAGTATAAATAAGAGGGGTTTGAGATTAGTTGTTATAAGGGCGCGTCAACAATGTAAGGCCTAATGCGCCACTCTAGCCTAATATACTGTGGAGGAAATGCCCATGCTAGCTAGATTCAGCCTTAGGTTTTGGGGAGGAAAAGGGATGTTCCCGAGTACTCAACACATGGCTTGCTCACTCGTCTAACAACGACTTTGGCGTTTTCCTAGTATGGTTTCAGAGTGCGTCAACCAATCATGTAGTCGTTGTCGCCGTCTTCGTACTGAATGGAGGCTTTGACATAGTTTAGGTTAAGTTGATTTGGATTAAGGACGCGTCAACTGTTAGGTTATAATACGCCACTCCAGTCTAGGGGATATAGGAAGGAAAACCCCATGCAGAACAGAATCAGCTACAAGTAGGTGAAAGGAAAAGAGGGGTTCTCACGTCGTGGTCGTCATCGTCTTTGTCATCGTTCGTGTCGTTATGGTCGTCGTCGTTGCGGAGGTCGTCAGTGAAGGAGGAGAGGTCCCCGACGACGACTGCCAGAGCTCGCCTCTCGTTTCGAAGAGTAATACTCTACTTACCAGCTGACGTTTGTGGAATGGAGTTCGTTTAGGCGCGAGCCATCTCTTGGCCAAATTTCCGCCTATATCTATAATCAAGACTTTCTATCGCATGACATTGACATTTAAGAAAACAAAAATCAAAACACGTGGTGATAACCACCGACTTGGTGATTTTTTTATCCGTCACCGAAATCATTGTTTTTAATTTATTTTATATAACCATGGCTGTGGCCTTCATATACGTATGGCAAATGTAATCATTTGCAATCTAGCTTTAAATTTTTAAGATTTTTATTTATTGTAGGTTTAAATCGCAACGGATTTTGATCAGTTTGTTAGCAGTTCTCAGTTAGCTGGTAACGAATGTAGGCCTATGTTTAAAGTTTCAGCTCAATCTGTTAAGCCGTTCGGCCGTTAGGCATTGGACAGACAGAGTCACAACATTCACAGTGAGTGCTGTTTTTTTCGACCTTCGTTGTAGACTACGTTCGCTGCGCTCACTCGTCTAATAATTCTTGAAACAGAACTTCAACAACAAACCATTGTTGCATGACCAAAAGACTGTCGCTAAGAAAGGGATTTCACAGTTTATCTAGGCAGACGTGAATTATTCCATGGCATAGATAGAGGCTAGGCTGGTGACGTCAGAGGGCTTTTATATTAGGCCTACCTATATAAATGGTCTGGAAATTAAAATAACAAACTTTGGCCCTCAATAGTGACAATAGGCTATTTAATTTAAATTATTTATGCTAACATTATTGGTACCTACTGTATTAATAAATGAAGGACTATCTACTCCCTATAGGCCTACTAGAATCAATATTGGACGATCATGCATATTCCCTATTGACAATTGAGGGGCCGCGAGCATAAACCATGTAACTAACAAATAATCGATCTGAGCTACGAGCTGTCGCATGCGGCCGGCGCCCGGCCGGTAAGGCCGCGACACATTACTTTGGTTTAGTCTTAAGAAATTGTTATTGGTTGTTATGGTAACAAGAAATCCGATATCCTGATTGGGTCATTCTCAAATAAAATGACCCTTGTGCTGTCCCACCTTAATATTATTTTATTTTTAGATCAAGATATTGATTTGCATAAATTTTGGTTGTACATTTTCAGAATACTTATAGTTTTTATTAGCTCCATGAATTTTTGCACTTCTATCTTGTAAGGTTGACCTTTAATTCAATGTCGGGTATTGCAAAATGTGTTAAAACCCATGTCCCTATCCTCAAACCAGAAGTGTTTTTGTAAAATGTTTGACTTTAAGACTAAAATTTATTTAGTCTCTAGATTTGGGAAATTTAAAGCAGAAATAACAGTTAATAACTGTGTGTTAGTGACTTTTTTTAACAATTTACATTTTCAAACAATAACTAGTGGAAAGTGTTTGTCCCTAATTGGCAATCATAATAATGTCATGAATGTTACCATTGTAAAAGAGTTTAAATAATTTTTCAAGAAGGCAGTGGATCAATCTAGAAGAAGAAGAAGAACAGCTCCTGACATGGCATCATGGAAGTTTGGTTTGTTTTGACATGAGAACTCTTTAAAATTGAAAAGTAAACATTTTAACGGTGAGTATTTTAATTCAATGTCATGAATGTTACCAAGATAAAACAATTTAATTTGTATTTAATATTTTATTTAACAATTGAGTTAAGTTACAATCAAGTTCCCGCTCATAGCAAAAATAACCCTACTTTTTCAAATGGGATTGTTAACAGCTAATGAATTAATGAAGTTGAAATGCCATGCATGTTACTTGTCAGGTATGTTACTTTCAAAAAGTAACATTACCCAAAGGGCATCGTGGATTACTGCATTAATTTCCTGCAACTGTAGATGTGTTTTGAAGGGAGAGGTTGTAATTCATTGCCATTCTCAAAAGTAACAAAACACTTGTTTTATTGATTTTCAGTGATCACTTGTCAAGAATGTTACTTTTTGTCAAGACCGTTACCCGTAGTGTCTCTTTACTTTAAACTCAACACAAACTTGTTGGATTAGATGGATTTTATCTTTAGGTTGACTGATTTGTACACTAACAAGCAACATGATCTTAGAAAAAAATTATTACTGTTAGAAAAGTAACTTTTTTGTCAAGACTGTTACTTTTTGTCAACACCGTTACCCGAGCTAATTATTAAATTAAGTCTTATTTAAAGTTTAAAATAACTGAATCACATTTTTAATCTTATTTATAATATTAATACTTCATTGCTAACAGTGATCTTGATAAAATTTGATTTGCCATTTGTCCATTATTAGTAAGTTAATTACCAGGTTTTGAAATTTGAGTAACATTCTTGACATTTTGGTATTATAAAAAGTGATTAAAATAAAAATGTATATTTTATTGAATGTATTAGTTTTGTGTGATAATGTAACTAAAACTATTGTGCCACATGAATATAGATTTAATAAATAACTTCTTACATGAATTGTCACTTTATGTCCGGTAACAGTCATGACATTTTGTACACTTGGATTGATGAAAATGCTTGTATGTAAAACATTTTTGGTTTTTTAGATAAACCCTTTTAGGGCTGTAAGAACAAATTATTGGATAATGTATTGTTAAAGGAGGCATCCAATTTTATGTTATAATTTTTTCTTGCAAGCATTTTTTTCAATATGGTCATTACGTTTGAGAATGACCCGATTGGTTAGTAATGTTTCAGTGGCCAGTCATAATGAAGTAACTCCTTTTCATTGGTCGTCGTATAAATAACAAAACGTCTGATTGGTCCGTCGTAAGAATTTTGTTTTTGTTATAAACAATTTCTTAAGAGTCTGCAATAGCTTGAGAGTCGAAAACGTACATATTCTGGAGCGAAAATGTTGGAAAGTATTGGATCAAACGGAATCGTTTTTTTTCCTATCATTAGATCAGACTTCAACTACACACGTATACAAAAACCCATTCTAAAGTTGTGTTTAATATTTAGCGCTAATTAGGTTTGCAAAGTATCGAAATCTCGAAATTGTCCAAAGGCCAATCGTTTTTCTGGAGCTAGTAGTACAGTGAATAATAAACAGATTGTCATCGGTTTGATTTTTTTTACGAGAGGAAGAAATATACTAGACACCTAAACAATCACCTGCCCATATTTCGCGGTCATTTTTTAGTATTTTTAAAGCCAAAGTGCTCCTTCCCAAAACCCATCAAAACAGAGGCGCAATGATTATTTAAATAACGCAATAACATGAGACCTGTTCTACATTGAAGTTCATAGATGTATCTATGTACTAAAGTCAAAATATTTGTATTTTCTTACCCGCGTACCCTGAAAACCATAGGCTAAATAAAGCAAATTTTCACTGAACTGTTGGATTGTTGTTGCGTAAAGTGGCGCCCTCTACCGAGCAGGGGGTTTCGCCCGCCCGTAGCTCTCATATGGGTGCCCTAGGTGTTATGTAGGAGGGGCGGTAATATGATTGGTGGAACTGAATATCCAGGCTTATCTGATGTTTTGCTATACTCTGTCGGTGCGCCATTACAATTTATATGTTGATTAGATCACTTCCTATGGATAGAGATTTTTGGGTAAATATTGCATGTTTAATACGTATGTAAAGTTGGTGTCCGCAATGAAGATGGAAGAAAAGTGAGGAAAAAGGAAAGTCACCGAGATTTTAAAGTGAATTAGCCAAAGCGAAGTAAAAGCGACACCGGTAAGATAAAAATTAAATTTTATTTTATGGTATCAGCCCAGAAATGACAAAATCTATCTCAGCGGGTATCGACCCCAGTCTCCCGATTGCCGATCGGGTGCTATACCGCTAAGCTACCGACACGACTTACTTCATAACATCGGATTGTTGGTGCATTGTATTGATCTGAATAGACCGGGGTTCGATACCCCGCGAGATGGATATTTTTTTTTCCCGGGGGTTGATTTCCATAAAATCAGTTATACCGACGAAAGAGTTTCCCGATTTAATAACGAATTGAGAAATTATATTTTTTTGTCATTCCATTCTTTTATGAGAAGAACATATTGCCCATATGCAGTGTCAGCGCATGCATACTTATTTTAGAGTATCTAGACTTCCCGAAAATCAAGGACAGTATAATACCATTTTTTTATAAAAATTTCAAATATTCGTGGGCTATCCAAATAATTGACTTGAGTCACTACCCCGTGCACACTTCTAGACAAATGTCTACATAAGCTGTGTTGCTCATAAGAGTTTTATTTCTCCCTGCTGTCTATCATGTTAATAAAATTCCAAGGAACCATGGAATATACAAATCGTGGACCTGTCTGTTTTCTCTGTAATAAAAAAAACGATTGCATAATTGTTTATTGAATGTTTTATGACATTTAACTCTAAATGAACAAACGACCACTCCATTTTTATAAATTTAAATCTTCTATCAGCTACTATGTCTTTTAGAGCTATCACATAAATATTTTTCTTGAAAAAACAAGGGCATTTTTTCGTTTTTGTTGTGTTTTTCTTTCTGTTGCGAGCAGTGGCGTAAACATGGGGGGGGGGTGGGAGGAGAGAGGGGCAACGGCCAAAAGCCCCTTTAAATTTGGTTTAGGGGCCAGGGGGCCCAACCGACACAATTGTTTTTCATAATGAGGTATTTATTTTATGGAAATCCGTCTAGAAATTAAAAAATCCATCCAAGCGGGGTATCAAACCCCGTCTTCCGACTGCAGGTCGAGTGCTTACCCTATAAGCTATATTATTATCATTATTATTCATATTATGCTAATTATTATTTAATTTTATTATTATTTATTAATATTTTATAATAATAATATTTATATGTAATTTTAAATTTTAATATTTAATTTAATAAAACTATTTAATTTTGGGTTAGAGCCCAATGGCCCGGTTTATTTTATGGTCCGGGGTTCGATCCCCGCGGTGTAGTCACTTTTTTATTTATGTGTTAAGTACTAACATATTATATAATATATATATATATTATTATGTTATTTTGAATAATTTTCTTAACTCGTAATTTTTTAATTTAAGATTAGTGTAAAAAGACTCGTTTAAATAATCCTGTCATAACAAATAATATAAAAAAATATTCGGGTCATTTGTAAGGTTCCATCCCCCCCAGACACCCCCCCCCCCCTCCATTCTGCACGATCTTGCAGTGGCGGATCTAGGACTAATCATGGGGGGCGTCGATTTGCGTGTGCATGTACAGTCGTGGGAAAGGGACTAAGCGCGGACGCACGGGGGGTATGGGGGGCGGAACCCCATTAATTGCGCCACAGGCAAAAATTTTGAAAATCAGGTTTTTAGATGCATTTGGTGCGTGCACAATAAAATAATAATTTTTTATTTTTTTTTATTTTTAAAGAATCATGGGGGGGGGGCGATCGCCCCACCCACCCCTGTATCCGCCACTGCGATCTTGTATTTTACACTGGAAAGAGGTAAACCCTTTATTATTTTGGATGAAACCACTGACTATATCCACGTCCCCCTTTCACTAGTCGTGCTGAATTGATCTTTTGAGGTTACAAAAATGTTCGTCCCCCGGGCTTCCCCCAAAAAACAAGGCTGTGATAAGCCACTTGCTGCAAGAAAGTTTGCTCTCTAGTAGACATTGTCTTCTCCGTCTGTTGATAGGCCTACTAATCATAGACATTTCTAAACGTAGATCTGCCAATTGGTTAAGTGCTAATGGAAAATGTCTCTTACGCACACTTGCACCAGTATCGTCCAACTCGGCCCAAAAAATTTCAAGTGCGCGAACTATTCAGTACTGCCCAGAGATCAAAGTATATTTAGTAAATTGTTACATGAGCTAGAGCTAGTGATGTTTTGTTGCATTACTAGGCATCTCAAAAGATTATAATATTCAATCGAGATCAGATCCTAGCCAATCAAACTAAATCGAAAAAATAGTAACAAACTTTGTAATCTATTTTGATCGATAAAAGTAAGTTTATTTTAACGGTCCTATGACGGGTTAGTTTCGACAAGTGTATTGTTGTGGACATATCGCTATATGAGCGATAATGGATTAATGGGCTTTGATCCCTTTTCCCTTATGAAAGAAAACCCGAAAAAATCATTGTAATTAACTTTCTGGACTCGATTCCCGTACATATACTGAATTAAAAAATGAGTAATGGACATTGTTAGCTGTCTTTCTGGTCCTTCTGAATTATTCAGAAATTAATTATTATTTTTTATGGTCATCATGATCATCATCATTATCCCTCGCCGCTTCCTACTTCTGGCAGAAAAAAAGCAAGTTTAATGCTATTGACAAATGCGTGCAGTTGTAGTCATAGGTATACGTATTATGAATTTTAGTTTTTTTAGGATGCACTCAGGTTAAAAATTTAAAAGAGTATTTGCGAGAGAATCTCTGAGGGGCCCTGTATTCATTCGTATTGTTGTCTGAAAACATTTCTAGTCGGATTGCCAGTGGGTGGGTATCGAACCAGAGACCTTTCGAATCATTACCTATGAGGTACCTCTGTTTGGGAGTCGGAGAACATACCTTTGCCATAAAACGGTAGTTTTAACAGACGTGAAATAACACGTCTAATTGGGAAATTTTAAACGATATCTATACTATAGTTTATATTTTTTTAATAAAGTATCAAATCATCTTTCAGTGTATCTACAATGTGAAATCGACTGAAATTAATATATTATTCAGTTCCGAATTCAAAGACTAATTTATGTTGGGCCTAAGTAAACTACCGCTGGGCTGCAGTGTCTCTATGTCTGCAGTGTCAACGATCTGTTTTTTATCACTATTTTAAACCCGTTTCTTAAAGACAACAATATGATGAAAAAGATATATTATTATTTGCCTACCGAAATTTTGTTTTTAAATGATTTTCTTCAAAAAAAAAAAATTTAAAGGGTTTTGTTTTCATTATGTCTAAAACGCACATATTCTCACTAAAATTATAGGGGAGTTGCACTTTCTCGAAAAGGCAAGTCCCCTTTAAACGCCTTCCAAGTTTTAACACGAACTTTAGTTGTGAAATGGCAAACTAATCCATTGCTTTTTAGGTGTGCTGATAGGCCAAATGTGAAGAGTTTTTTTTTTTTTTTACAGAGGTAAACTCATTTATAAACCCAATTTTAGGTTTCCGAGAATATTGATTTTACGGAGTATTTCTCCATAAAAGCGCTGCAAAACAAAACCAAATATGTGTATTTCATAGAAGTGACACAATTTCATTTGATGAAAAAAATTACGGAGGTGGTGATTTTTTAAAATTAACTCGTCTGACTTTTCGTATACTAAAGACAATATCGGGCTTATTAGTGTGTCTCAAATGTGTGCATTGTTGATTTGCGAGATTAATAATAAGAACTACTTTTAAAATAAAATTCTATGTTCTAATGGGCCCAAAGAAAACTTTGAATCAAATCGTATGGCAAAAGGTATAATTAACTACGCGGCATTAAAACTGTGACAAAACCCGGTAATAATGTCTGATGTTTTTGTTTGTTGTGTTTTCCCATGCTTTAGCTACAGAATAAAAATAAAAACTACTATTATTGAAACAAATCGAAGCGTGAAGACACAATGACAATTACACACAACACTTACTAGTAATTATTACTATTTTTTCACTAATCAACTACAATGAACTTAGGTAACTTATTGTAGAGACAAAAAGAAACAATCGCGGAAACGTCAACCAATAATACAAAATAATGAACTAACCCTTGTTCATTTGAAAGTCAGGATGTGCATGGTCCTATGTTATTCAATCATGTCATATGGTATTTTTTTTTGCAGTCGCAAACGATAACTAGAAACATTGGGTGCGTTGAGTCGGGAATATCGTTATCTTATAGCGCGGGGTGGAGCTAAGAAACCAGTTGTCTCGTTATCTCTGTTTTAAACATGTCCCCCTTCGTTTGTTTCTAGCCTGCCTCTTATACTTCCCCTCTTCCTCAGTTCCCCTCTGAGATTGCCGCGTCACCTAGCTATTGCGTACTCTTAAGACTAAAACGTAAACAATTTAACACGTATTTCCTATCCCCTTATAACTAAACCAATAAGTGTGAACGCGGCCTTAAGCAAGAAGCCACGCGTAGACTTTTGCAAGCTATTTACATATACGTTCACTGTGGCGCTATCTGTGTGCGATTAGTAGTAGTAGTAGTTAGAGTAGTAGTAGTAGTAGTAGTAGTAGTAGTAGTTATAGGTTTTATTTTCAATACAAATGTTACATTGTAGTTGACCCATCTAATCCTCTGTAGAGGATTTTTTTATAAAAGGGTATTTGGAAAATGTTTAAATATACAGTTAAAAAAATAAATAGATTACCATAGTAGGCTATATAAATAAACTAAGAATATAATACAATAAAAAAATAAAAAATACGATTAATATTACACTTAAATTTTGAATTAGAGATAAATACTAAATATATTTTAAAATCCATAGGCCCCTAGTCACTAGTGCACTTGGTTGTATCCTGGACATATTGAATTTTTTATTGCAGTAGGATCTTTGAAGGCCTATATGTTTTTGTCTTCTAGGTATTCTTTTAACTGAGTAAAAAGGCTTTTTAGAAAAATTTGATTTTAGCTTGTGTTTGAATGAGTTTACATTGTTTATATTTTTATTTCTTGTGGCAATTTGTTGTAAAGTTTTGAGTTTATGTATGATGAATTTAATTGTAGTGTTTTAGTTTTGAGGTATTGTGTGTGTATATGTTTATTTGACGAGTGTTGTGAGAATGGATGTCGCTGTTGAGGTGTATGTTCATTGGGTTGTTTGTGGGTTGTTGTGTTGGTAAACTAGGAAAACGCTTAAGTCCCGCCGCGTTGTTGGATGAGCGTAATTGGTGCATGAGCTGCCATGTGTTATGCGGATTTTCTGTTGTTCTGTGAAAAAATCATTACTAAGTTGAAGATTTTTTTTTTAAATTTAAATTAAATTAAATGAAAAATAACTTAAATTTATAATTTTTAATTAGATGTAATTTAAAAAAGGAAAAAATCGTAATATTGAAATTTTCATAAGAAATAATTATTTATTACGCACAAATTTTACACAAAAATATGAATTTATAAAATTAGGTTCTGTGAAAAAATTATTACAATAGGAATAAAGCATATAGGTGTTATAAGTCAAAGAATTGTATTAAAAAAGAAAATAAAAACTTGTAAAAATTTTGATTTTCAAGAGAAATTAATTTTTCGATTACGCTCAAATTTCGCACGAATATCTTAATTCGTGAAATTAAGGTTCTGTGAAAAAATCATTACAATCGGTTAAAGCATGTAGGTGTTATAAGTCGAAGAAAGTTTTTAAAAATCGAAAAAAATCGTAAAATTGCGTTTTTTATGAGAAAAAATTTCCCGATTGCGCTCAAAAACGTGGCAGTTCTAAGTTCAGAGATTTCAAAGGCCTCCATGAAATTTCATCGCAATCGGAGTATCGGTTTAGCCGGAATCGTGTTAACAGACACACAAAAATACAGAAAAAAAAAAAAAAAAAAAACATTCTGGATTTTTTTCTCCAGTGTAGTGAAATGGAATCTTCGCTTCGCTCGCTACGCTCATCCAATTAGGAAGTGTATTATGACCAAATAGAACGGCGCGACCACGGCTGGCCGCGCGAGCATAAACCGTGTAACGCGCCTTACACGGTTTATGCTCGCGGCCCCTCAATTGTCATCATCTTGTCTATAGGCCTAGGTACATTAGCCTACATAGGCCTACATTATATAGGGCCTACATGGTTGGGTTTAGTGTCGCTAACTGAATCTCTTGGAACTAGGGATGCACATCAATACTTTTTTTCATTATCGATTTTCGAAATGGTAATGTCATTATCGAATCGATATTATCGATAATATCGTTAACCAATAAAAAATTCAAGCCTGTTCCGACATAGGCCTAGATGGAATCTCAAATGTGATAAATGAAATTCAAAACAATACAATCTCATGCCACTTGCTGCCTCGTCCTGTCTGTGTTGTCTTTGTTTTTGCCTCCCGCTGTCGGCTAAGGTCGCTCCCAAACATAAATCTGGAGTAAGACACCTTGTGACCTCTCTCTGCCCAAGCTAGAAATACAAATTATGTGTTACGGCAGTTTTCAACCAATTATTGATATTTCAATTATCGATTAATAATAATGATTATCGTGTGCATCCCTACTTAGAACCCTTCCCTCACACACACACACACACACACACACACACACACACACACACACACACACACACACACACACACACACACACACACTTTTGTGGGGTCAAGGAGATGGAGATTCCGGGTCCTGAACCCTGGCCACCATCGTTCTTCTACCATCGCCCGCTCTCTGGCATGTGGGTCCCTCTAATTCCCGTGACCAACAGGCGGACCATCCTGCTTGACATCATGGTGAAGGGGCTCGGCATAGACGGTTCCGCAGAGGGTCAATGGTCCAATGACCGAATCAACTGGAAAAGCCTAGCCCGCCCACCATCCTTGGGACTAGATTCCGAGGTGGTGTGGCGCTTCAACAAGAACCGTCTAGCTGACCCCATTTTCCTCTTTCATGCGGGTTTGGTCGCCTCCCGCCTGTGCCCGTGGTGCCTGGTGGAGGGGTCGGCGTGGCACATGGTGGTGTCCTGTCGGCAGGCCGTACCCATGTGGCGATTGGCCGACTCCCTCATCAGGTTGTCTCTCCGAGATTTGTATGTCGGGTTCTGGCCCGACAACACCTCCACTATCGGTCAAATCGATCTGGCCAACTTCGTTCTTGTGTTGGCCAAGAGCACAATCTACAGGCTACTAGTCTGCTTCTTCAAGGACGGCAGGGCGCCGGCTCCCTACGAAGTGGTCCTGAAAGCCCGTCTGAAGTCCCGACTCCTCAAGGAGTATTCTTGGCACCTTGGGCGAGGGATGATAGATGGTTTTGAGGCAAAGTGGTGTGATAGAGAGGCGCTCTGCTTTGTCCTTGATGGGGAGCTCCTCTTCTGTCAGGCACTGACCCTGTAAAGACCTTCTGTTTCTTTAGTGACCGATAGGGTTTGTACCCCCAAACCCTTTTCTTGTTAATTGAATTTTTCTCCTTAGTTTCCCACTATCTAGACGGAAAGGAAGAAGCCCATCAGGCTCTTCCTAGTTTATCATATAGCCTTTTCTTGTTAAAAAATGTAATAACAAGGATAAACAATAAAATAAATAAATCATTTTCTTTTGTCTCTCATTATATCTTAACGTCATAGTTTTCCGTCACATTTATGTTCTTTTCGTTTCTCGTTTTTGAGAAAATATATCCTTTTGGAAGCTGTTTTCTCTCCCCTATCGGTTCAATTATAAATAAATAAATAAATAAATAAATAAACAAATAAATACACACACCTTTTGGAATAACCTCGGTTGGCCTAAATAGGCCTATATATTTCCAGAGAACACAGGAGTCCTACAAACTAATTAAATCTGTTTTTTTTTATGTGTAGATAGAGATGGGTATGAAGAACCATGAACTAGTGCCTGGATCACTTGCTGCTCGCATAGCCAATCTTCGTCATGGTGGTGTCCACAAACTACTGAGGGAACTATGCAAACATAAGTTACTTACCTACGAGCGAGGGAAGCATTGTAAGTTCAAGTTGTATGCCTATTGTACTAGAGGGGAACGCTTATACACCATGGTATTCCCACTGGTTTCAACCATAGTTCTGCAAAACATTCTGCAAAGGCAGCCAGCCACCTTATGGCAGTGGTGGTATAGCGGTGCAAGCTCAATGTGGTGTGTATAAGTAATACAGTACTGCGGATACCGGTAATAAGCTTTGGGTTTTTAGGGGCTAGTTAAGTTAACTTACCTAAGCTAGGTATCCTACTACCTACTTTAAAATGGGACCTAACGGTTGGCCACTGGTTACATAGGCCTAGGCCAAATAAACAAAATAAAATTACAATTGTCCTTGTAGTCTTTCTAATTTGAATCTACTAGTTCTTCCAAATATAGTAGGTTATGGTACCCAGTACTAGTTTAATTTACCATTGCATAGCATGCAACCCAAATGCCATTTCATAAATGGCAAATAATTTTTTACTTCATTCCTACACTCATAGGCTAACTACTTACCGGTGCATACTGCATAGTCATTTTATCAATGAATCGTATTGCATAGCATAGGATAGTACAGGACAAAACCAAAAACCATGGCGGTTTATAACTAAATTAGCTGACCTGAATGCAAACTTTACATTGTACATTTGTAATTTTTCAGATGATGGCTTCAGGCTTACTAATTCTGGTTATGACTACTTGTCATTGAAAACGTTATCAATGCGGAACGTGGTTTCTTCTTTTGGAAGTCAAATTGGTGTTGGAAAAGAATCAAACATATACATAATTTGTGGTGAAGATGGTGTACCCCTTTGTTTAAAGTTGCACAGGTAAGTTACCGGAGTATGTATTCCAACATGTTATCTATGCTGTTACGCACAGACAACCAATTAAAACCTTAAGTTTTAGGCCAGCCTAACGTAACTTGCCATTTTTTCTTTTTTAGGCTTGGGCGTACATGTTTCCGTAATATCAAAGAGAAACGAGATTACCACAAACATCGGAAATCAATTTCATGGCTCTATCTCTCTCGAATATCTGCTACCAAGGAGTTTGCGTACATGAAGGCTCTTTACGATCGAGAATTTCCAGTTCCAAAGCCAGTTGACTTTAACAGGCATTGCGTTGTAATGGAACTTGTCAACGGAACTCCCATGTGCCAGATTCATGAGGTTCCGGACATAGAAGCACTTTACGATGAGTTAATGAACTTGATCGTAAAGTTTGGTAACCACGGAGTTATTCACGCCGATTTTAATGAGTTTAATATCATGCTGACTGATGATGCAAAGCCGATCATCATTGATTTTCCACAAATGGTATCCACGTCACATGCTGATGCGGAGATGTAAGTAGCCCGAAGGTTATCTGTAAAAGTTGGTCTAGTACGGTACTATGATACCTACTGTACTAAAGAGATTGAGTCCCAAGTCAATATAAAGATTCATTAATACCTACCGTAGCCTACCTACATTTCTATAACATGTAGGCCTGCTATAGTTAACAGATGAATATGATTAGGGCTGTGCAAATTGGTAAAAATGCCTCCCTGGGTACCCGTTGATCTTACGGGCGGGTACCCGAAATTACGAAATTTTAAGATTTTTTTTACGATTACAAAAAAAAATGTGAATTCAGTAATTTACGTATCTACTTTGTATTGACAGGTCATCACTTTAACACGCACGTTCTCATAAACGTGAACATGTCGACGGTCTCGGGCGCCAAAGATGCTCGTTTTTAATGTCCAGCTGTTGAAAATGCACATTCATTAGGAACTGATGTTGCCGGAATGCATAAATATCTCCGCCAGTCACTTATCGGGGATTACGATGAATAGGGGTGCGCGCGCAGCGTGTTGGTGACGTCACTCACTGGAGCTCGACGGACGAAATACGAGCGCGTATTAATGACGAATCACTTACTGCCGCCGCTGCGCGCCGACGAGTGCAAGCCTGACCGGCGGCCGCGTTAATTGAGCGGAATTTGAGACGAAAACGGTCAAACGAGTACCCGACGACTCATTTCATTACCCGGGCTATTATCAACGGGCGGGTACCCGGGTACCCGTTCACAGCCCTAAATATGATACATGTTATGTATTCTTAGTATCCTCCCATATAAGCTGTCTTTCTTTTGTCGTCTGCTATGATCTCCTTCCATCTCTTCCTCGGCCTCCCTTTTCGTCTTTCTTCCATTGTCCTTTCATACATTCTCCTGGCATTGTTAGGATGGGAAAAACCGTTTAATTTCCTGAACGTTTAACCCCTTGATTTTTTTTTTTTATAAATTTTTGGTGAGCTGAGGCCTAGGTTTTACAACAAAAATCGTAGTTTTGTACTTATGACCTGCCGACAAGTAATTAACAACAGTTTTATTCTCACACCCGCATTTAATGACCCGGCACCATGTGTAACAGACAAGATGCCCTAATACAGCCTGGGACCCGGCACCTCCACCAAAATTACACACTTTTAAAAAAATTCTGACTAATTTGTTAGCCTGTATTTGTGTAGGCTCCGAAAGTGATAACAAAATAACATTTCGAGAAAAAAAAACTTTCACGTTTACATGTTTAGGCTATATAAAACTATAAATGTTTAAACTCTACATGCGCGTTTAAAGTTAAAACGTACCAACATTTACTTACCCACTACTTCTCACGGATTTAAAGGGATCGTTCACCTCTTATGTAAAGGTGTACCCAGACATCTATTTACCTAAGTAGACTCCATTTACAACAAATTCTTTCTCGAAAATAATCATAATCACTATATATTAATTGTTAAATATGTAATGAAATTGACTACGTTTTTGCCACTTCGCTGTACTGGCAACAACGCACGACACGGCCTTGACTTCCGAGTCTAGTATAGCCAGTGTCGCGGCGAACTGAGTCATCGTATTGGACATTTAAAGATGCTTGGCGAGGGGGATATGACATGTAGTCAAGTATGGCATACTCGCTTCAAATTAGGTTGAAATAAAAACGCATGCCATGTGTTATTCGGCTCAAGTGTCAAGTGTAGAGGTGTTTACGAAGTTATGTCGTTTTGACAATTGACTTCATAAGCGCACAGTGCACTAACTGTATACACATACAAAACCTCGTACACCTAGCTGAAATATATATTTACTGCCGATGCCAGTACGTTATTTATTCATCCTTTTGTCGAGTATGCTGTTGATGTGGATTTTTAAATCTTTGTTTGTGTTTGGAATGGTTCTTCTAATCTATATAGCATAAGATATATTATGAGTGGGGTGTGCCTGCATACTCGAAACGATATAAACAAAAAGCGATAAGCTAATGGGCCTAAAAAGGGAGAGAATAAACATAAAACACTTGCCCAGAAACCTTACGCTGACCTCTTCACATCAGTTGGATACGTGCACTCGTTTCGATCAATCGTTCATGATGACATTGAGGAGTGGTGTAATAGGTACAAAAAAATAAGAATGTTTATTATACGTAACAGGGCAAGCGAATTCTATTCAGTAGTGTTCGTGTAGAGTTTGTACACAAAATGTCAAAATTACAAACGACAAAGAGTGAAATCGTTGCGACGAGAGTGACTTTATTAGTGAATTACTTGAACATGAGTCGGCGCAGTGTATAATAAACTATGCATATAGTTGTTTTGGGCAGATGCAAACGTTTTCAAAGATGTTCTCAATATTTTACGCCACGAAAAGCTTTGGAAAAAAACACATCCATCAGTACAATAGAGAAACATTGATGTCTGGCGTAATAAAAAAAGCATACCTACTCATTGTTTATGACTATTACAAACAGAAATTGATCAAAACAGGCAACATAGATTTGTTATTCATTCTGTATATACAAGTGTTGTCATAAGGCTGCTGTAAATAATAAATATACAGATTATTCCATGAGAAACTAAAATAAAATGCCGCTTGGGATAATGAAACATTGTTAATCGGTTACATGATACAATACATGCATAACGCGCGAGAGTTATTCGGGAGGTCCGCGAAAACGATCCTCACCACTGGCAATCCTGACATTTACAAGATTAGGAAAACTGCTGTCAGCCCATTGCGTTTGGAAATACTTTAATCATGTAATTTCACTTATTGTGGAAGAATAATTGAATTTTTAAATGCCATAACCAAATCACTTTTATTTTTTTAAAGTGCAAGTAATTCTGTATCATGTGTGTGTTTGTGTGTGTGTAAGAATCGCTATCGCGTGTATTATGTTGTTGTATTTGTTGTTGTATAGGCAATACTTATTCAACTCCACTACCTGTCCTACCTGTCATTATTGGCAACATATAACTTTATAAGAACGTGCCAATATAATATTTATCCCATTAAATTGACGACAATAACGTATGTGTTTCAAAACAGGTGTTGGTTTAACTCTAACGTATTGTTAATCAGATGATCGCAGGCCTTCGGCTTTGTTTTTAGTAGAACAGACTATCTCGACAGATAGACCGGGACCTGCCTCGCGCGTTACTCGCCGCTAGTAGCTGTGCTGTGTTGCAACACCTCGCCCGCTCCGTACCAGTGACGTCACTGACCCGAAGCGCGCCGATGAATTTAAAGACCCCTATTGACGTAGGTCTGGAAATATACACAATGAACTTAATTTTTATGTTCGTACTTGGTTTTAAGAATAACTTGTTAAAGAGGTGAACGGGCCCTTTAATTTCTGCTGCCAGCATTATGCTTTCCTCTCTTTCCCCCCCCCCCCCCCCCCCCTAGTATCTATGCTTTCCCCATGGTTCAAGTTTCCAACTGCATACTAATAATGATTGATACAATGGCTTACTTATGACAAATCAATTTAGTAACACTAAATTGTTAATGGTAATGATTGGACTGCTTAGGCTGATCTTGGAAAGGGGAAATTGTCTACCTGATGAAACTTCAGGATCTAAGGTTTCTCTTAAATGTGAAGTTAAATTTGAAGATTACTAAACGTCAGATTTCGTCACTGAGTTTCCCCGGTGATAAACTTCTTTGTCGAACCTGAGTATAAGCTTCAGATTAGTAAATTGGTACTGTAACCACACTTAAGAATAGACTACCTAGATTTAAAATATGGGTCTTTCCTTCTCACATCCACTAGTTTAGACTTTAGAGTAGTGTATGATAAATGACCTAATGGTAGGCACACCATTAAATCATAAACAGGTAGACCGTGCATTGTCCAAAATATATGATTCAGTGTTAGTTATTAATCGAGTTGTTAATTTGTTTTTACTTTTCAGATTCTTCAACAGAGATGTAACTTGCATTCGAGATTTTTTCAAGAGAAGATTTGGTTACGAGAGCAGCTCGTATCCCACGTTTCAAGATCTTGAGTATGTACCGCACTTAGCCTAAAAGACTTAGAAAAAAAAACAATATAACCTTATTTTGTAGTGTAGTTTACATACCTAGTTAGTTTTGGGTCTACAACTGCCTTCATTATCGTAAGGTAGGTGTTGCCTCCCATTTTTCTGTGCCACTTGACTAGAGAATGTTCAAATGAACAGGGAATGCTTACATTGTCGTTGTCCTCCTTTGTAAATCAATTTTTATAACTGAATAGGATGGACGTTAAATATATAAACAAATCTTTTCAATAGTAAACTTGCTGTTAGTTGTGGGAAAAAAACTTTAAAAAATATTGCATCCCTTTTAAAACGTCTTACCGATAGTTTGGAAATTTAGCTGTCACTTGTCTCAAAGCTCATTACTACTATGGCTGCAGCAACTACCATAGTAAAGGTTTTTGTTACTTTGGAGTACAAAACAAATTTACTTTTGATAGGCCTACACGTGGTAATAGCCAGGAGTGTACAATGGTCTAGTGAACGGTTTTTCACATCTCCATCCCTAACACTGCTTGCTGTATGGTTGAAGCACAGTATCAATGGGGTTCCCGCTGTAGGTAGAAGTTTTTTAACTTCTAATTTGGACTTAAGTCCATCAGTTCTTGGCTTATGAACGTGTATAAACTGTGACTTTGGAGCCATCCTATCAACGAGCTTCGGAGAATACATTTGAGCCAATTAAAAAAATATATATATATCCTATGATATTTTATGATATTTGACTCGTAAAAGAACTTATGTTCCTTTTTTTACACTATTTTACCCATTCTTGAACAGTCATAATAACCTAGTTCCTCTATCTGATAAATTATCTTATCTTTACAAAGTTCCTTATTTTGGGGAACTTGCCCAAGGAAGGGTCAAGACTCAAGACTGCTTATTTTTTAGACCAAATAAATAGGGTAAAGGTGAGAGGATCCTACAACACCTTCATGCCCCTGCGTCTATCACAGGTGCGTGGTCATGCTGACATACTTGTCAACTTTCCTCATTTAGTGAGGAAATGCCTGATTTTTGGTCCATTACCCAATTTTTGAGCGAGCGTAGCGAGCGTCTCCACTTGACTCTTATGGCTCGAATGTCTGTTTTTTTTTTGTTTTTTTTTCTGTTACTGCTTCGATACAGGTCGCACCGTTTCTCTGATCGACCTGAAATTTTTTACACATGTACATACCACCTAGGCGGGTTGCTGTATAGTTTTTGAACAAAATCCGATCGTTGGTTATAAAAAATAAAAAATAAAATAAAAAAAATAAATAAAAATGTTCCGATCGTTATGAAATTTTGCAGGGTCAATAAGTACGTACAACATTCTCTCCTATTTTCCAAATTTTCAGCTAAATCGGTTAAGACCTTAAAGACTTATTGGTAATCATAATTCGAAAAATGATGTTAAAAAATGAAGGAGGCAGTGAAGATACAAAGATACACTTTAGAAGGCATGACGTGAATTAGTACAATGCAAAGATGTTGGAATAGTATAAAGTGTACAATGTCAATGTCCAGTTAGGCCTACAGTTTGTGGTGGGCCTTATGGGAATGTCGTACTCGGGTCATGTTGCACGTACCGGTGCTCGCTCAACAACGCGTCCAACTGAGCGTTTTCCTAGTTCTAATGTACCATATAAAACTCTTTTCTGTTTATTGTTGTTATTTTATACTAAAAATACTATAGAACCTACCTTTTCAATACATATATTGTACATTTTATGTTACAATTTATGTAGCTCTTAACTCATAAGTAAGCCTATATCGTGAAGAAGTGGTGTTCCATATTGTGAAGTTAACATGACGAAGTGACAGCCAACAAATGTTATTACTGTATTTATTTACAAAAATAGCAAAATCCCGTAAGTGCCTGCAGTTCCAACATTGCTAAATAATTGTAGGTAGGCCTGGATTAAGTAAAAAGGTATTAAGTTGCTTTACCCCACCTTTCAGTCAGGTACATACCTAATTTGTTATTGTATTTTACAGGAGAGAAGATGATTTAGACGTAGAAGTCTTTGCAAGTGGGTTTACTCGGCAGATGGCCAAAGATCTTGATGTGGAAATGGGGTTAGATGATGTTGAAGATGTTGTTCAAGATGCGGATGAAAAGCTCGGAAGTCTAAATGATAAAATTAATGATGATGAGGTTGAAGAACTTCGCCAAAAAGTTGAATCCATTTTGGAAGAAGAATTTTGTAAGAGCCTAGAGCACAAAGATAAGAAAGTTGATACTCCTCCAGGATTTACGGTAATTGGCTCATCTCTAGATGAAGCCAGAGATTCCACAGGCGACCGGCAACCCTGCAAAGAAAGAGACTTTTGCAGAGACTCAAGTGGCGAGAAGGATGAAAGCAAAGACGAGTCCGAAGAACGTGTTAGTGCTCGAGTCAGGTATATGAGCGAGGCACGAAGTGTACGCAGCGTGTCCACTGCATCAACGATTGCACCCGAGATGATAAAAGCTCGAGTGAAAAAATCTTTGGATAGGCGAACAAAGGCGGCTGTTGGAACCCGGGTTCTGGTGAAAGGTGAAGCCAGTGCTACAACGAGATCACGCAGAGACAACCGTGCCACAATAAAAGAGTGTGATGGCATTTGGGGATAAGAATGAGAATTTGTATGCTTGCGGTCTATTACTAGTATCACATACAATGTAACAATGTTGTAAAGTCTATACTAATAAATGACATTAGTCTAATCTGAATTTTTTATTATTGAAATCTTGCATCATATACTGAATACTGAAACAACTGATACTAGCATACATCCTACCTTCTACACCATTTATAATTCCTAACTGAATTATTTCTCAAAGAAAAAAATAGTTCTTTTTGTGTAAGCTTAGTGGTTGAGTAATGGGTCGATGCCGCTCCAGACATTAATAAAACACATTTGATTCGAAAATGCAAAATTAACACTTTTTTATCCTGTGGTTGTAGACATTATTTAAGTTAATATAAAATAATAAGCATTTTACCTGTGTGGCAACACTCTAGATGTGCATGTGATTGACTAAAAATTGTTTGGTTTTGTTGGCAAATGAATCACATGTTTTCTGATAAAATTAGGGTACAATTTTTAATTTTTTCCCTAATTTTTTGTTACCCCCTCCCCGCCCCCCAACCCCCTTTTTGAGGTGTTATATAATTATTTACTGGTTTATAATAAGATTGGCATTTATGAAATGCATGGTCGTGGCAGTGCGGTGGGGATCAATCTGGTAGCAGATAGTTGCCGTTTCAATATTGATTGGATATTGCTTAACGTCTCATATTAATGCACTTTGGCTATTCGAGACGATGATTGGTGATAGATGAGGATGAAGTATGAACAGAAGGGAGGAGGGGAAACCCGGTACCGGCACGTAGCCTACTCCTTTCGAAAAGTACCAAGGGGACCAACGGTTCGAAAGGACGGTGTAACCTTGACAGTCATAGGTTCCTCCACTAACCCGGACTGCCGAGCAGACGTCGAGAAGAACGAAGCCGTTACACTAGCTCTCGAACCCTCCATCTGCTCTAACCAGCGGTATATACGTGAGTTTCAGGGCAAAGTGGTCACTCACTCTACCTTTGATTAGGGATAACTTCAGTTAACCGGAAACCGGCTTTGATCCGGTTTTGAACGCAACCGGTTAAGTGGAGGCAACAAACATCCTAGCCACTCCTAACCCACAACAATTTAAAAAAAAAAAAAAACGGTTTTGGTTTAAAACCGGTTTGGTTTTTGGAAATCGGTTAGCGATTTTGCTAACCGATGTCATCCCTACCCCTGACCATGGCCGAAGGCTGCTTAACTTTGGTGTTCGAATGGGAACCGGTTAAATGACCTTGGCTAAACCGCTGGCTCGTTTCAATATTATATTGTCATCCTCGGTGGCTCATACGGTATGGTCATGTATGAAGTCCCTTCAGACCGTACAGCATGTATACATTTTTGTAATTTTCAGTTATACCATCCATCACAAGGCTTCTTCTTAAATTTTATTGCACAAGTAGAGTCGTAAAGTAATACAAAGTTGTCTTGTGCTTGTTTTATTGTTATAGATTATTATTACATGTAGACCTACCTGATTGAAAATACCTGTTAGAATGATCGGGGACAAATACAAAAATACATTCATTTTGCGGACCTAACGTTGTTTCAGATTCATTTTCTGGTTGATTAATTTAGTTTGTTCCACATTAAATTAACAATGATCATAAAACCACTCGCTCTTGAATGCGTGACTAAGTAGCGTAAAGCTGTGCAATTGAATCCTGATAGGGAGTCTATTCAAGCCCGGAATGGTATTTCAATGCAATATTAATAATGTAACATAATACCTATACACAAAACCTATATTTGTATTTTGTATCATGTACGATCAAATGCGGAAAAAATTATCTTGTCTAACTAACTCACAACAAATTATAACAAATTAGATGTGATTTTGGTTTAAACCATCAAATACAATAGATAGACAACACTCCTTCCTTTGTCTGTAAACTAAGTTAAGAGGATATAAATTCAATGTCTGACCATAGTCTAGATTTCAAAGGTCTGACAATGATAACTTTGATATCCAACATCAGAACTTGTTAATTACATTATTCATCAGAAGCGATTAGGGTGACATAACGAGGCACACTTTGGCGATACCTGTCACCCCACTAATTTTTTTTTTTTAATACACATAGGAAAACGCCAAAGTCGTTAAATGAGTGAGCGAGTCATGACTGTGTTGTTGACTTTTTTTTTATCGTGGGAAACCTGTTATAGGGTGCAATTAGCCCCTCTTCAGGTGAACTAGGTATGTGCGGATAGGAAATTGTGAAGGGATGTCCGAGGGCTGTTTAAGAAGACTTTCGCCTTAACGACTGAGGAAAACCTTGGATAAAACCTTCAGTCAGGATTGCCGGTCTCGAGGGGATTCGAACCCGGGACCTCCCGAATCAGAGTCGAGCGCTTAGCGCCCGAGCCAACACTGTCGGTTGGTTGACTCTTGACTCTTGTTTGTTTAATGTACCAATTGACGACTTGAATTGTACCCGCCTCCTGACGTCACGAGGCAACATGGCGGAATTAGTTGGTATAAATCCTTATTTCGCAAGTTGACGCCTGCTTCACGGCGCAACACTTGTCACGCTCTAACTTTTATTCTATTCATTATTTGGACAATATTTAAATGAATAATATTTAGCAAATATATCATTCTTTGTAATAGCGATTATTTCGATTTTTTTGACACAGTCGTTAGCTTGTTATAACAATGTACGCATTATACATGTGAAAATTATCAATGACTAAAGTTTTCTCAATAATTTATTTGACAAAAAACTACTGATCAGATTTCGACAAGACCTCTTTAAAAATATGCATCAGACTATTTAGACAAGAAATAAACTAACTTTCTAGATAGAAAGTGCACTGAACGAAACTTTGCAGCATAGAGTAATATGCAGGGTATGTGTTTTTATCTAAAATACGCACTCTTGACGTGCGGATGAGCCGTGAAAAAGTGCACGCTGCATATTACTCTATGCTGTACATTTTCGTTCAGTGCACTTTCTATCTAGAAAGTTAGTATATTTCTTGTCTAAACAGTCTGATGCATTTTTACAAAGAATTCTTGTCGAAATCCGATCAGTAGTTTTTTGTCAAATTAATTAATGAGAAAACTTAAGTCGTTGATAATTTTCACTTGTGTGATGCGTACATTGTTATAGCAAGCTAACGACTTTGTCAAAAAAATCGAAATAATCGCTATTACAAGGAATGATATGTTTGCTAAATATTATTCATTTAAGTATTGTCCAAATAATGAATAGAATAAAAGTTAGAGCGTGATAAGTGATGCGCCGTTCAGCAGGCGCCAACATGCGAAATTAGGATTTATACCCAATACTAGCCACGTGACCTATCGATCGTTTTAAGCTCCGCCCATTTCGAGTCGTCAATTGTATCTATTTTCTAGAGAATAAAAATTTTTCTGAATCTGAATCTGAGTACTTGGTAATATTCCATTTCCTCCTACCTAAGGTTGGATCCAGCATGGGTCTTTCCTACCTAGCCTATTATAGGCTACAGTGGCGCATTATGTTCATACAGTTTACGCGCCCTTATACCAACTAAACTCAAGTCAAAACCCTCTCATTTATACCTTTATATCAATCAACTTAAATGATAATGTTCCCGGGTACTCAACACTCACTCGTCTACCAACGACTTTAGGCGTTTTCCTAGTTGGCTAAAGTAGGTATACACGGAATGTGGGATACCCGGGTTCAACCAAAGGTTGGGTTAGATTTTTTATATCTGGATTGCATTAAAAAATTATAGAACGTGTTTTGAAATGCATATACAGTACTATGGAAAACATAGTCAGTACGAAATACATGTAAAGATTGCAATCCCAGTGGAATTTTGGATAACCTTGAGCATGCAAGATTCGATACACCTTGGTCACCGCATGCACTCACCGCCTTACAAACATGATTTGATAAAAATAACTTCAATAACAAAACCGTTGTTGTTAAATTTCCTTCCCACAATCTCCATCAATTGACATTTTTGCCAATAAATTTCAGCCTTTTTTATCACCAATTCGGCATTTCACAAATCATTAATCGGATAGCTGAGCTAAAGTGTTTAAAACTAATTGGTTCTATATTGTTTTATTAACTGTTTTGTTCTTTTTTTTTATATAGGCTATCAGTACTTTATAAATCATCGTTTTATCATAGGTAATTCATTGTAGGCTAAACTATCATTATATCATTCATTACCGGTATATCATTAACTATTGATTTATAGACCTAGTTATTGTTGTTAAGTGTTAAACAATTAATGTATGTTTACTGAAATATTTATGTTATACTGGTTTTATTACGTAATATATTTTTTGATATGATTTAAAATTTATTGTAGGCCCATCCTAGTACCTCAATGTAAAATGGCAGCAATGCTGTATTTGAGTGAACCTAAAATAAAAATTCTACACATTTTCAGCATAATCGTCACCTAGCTAGGTGATGGCTTGCTGTAATTGTAGTGACGAAACAGCTAGCATTAACACATTCCAATGTCTGTCTGCCTTCCGTATTACAACATCTGATTCTGACTGGCTTAGAAGAAATAAGAAAATGACCAAAAGTCATATTCTTGACAATATACTAGCTAGATTATTTTGACTATATTAAGTTTGAAGTCTCTAGTAATGAAGGGATTTTTAAAATATATAATATCACGACGTATTTGTAGGTATCTATAGGCAGCTGATAATTTATTCAAGATAACCGATATTGAATCACTACTTTACTGTGTGGCTTCTCTGGATGTTGGAAACTTCCATAACCTACAACTCCATATAAGGAACTTTCCAAAGCCCTTCAATACTTGAAGATTAGCACATCACTTATCTAGGATAGTAAATGTACGGTATTTGAACGTGTAAATAATGCTTGAAACAGCGTAGTGAGATTTATCAAGTGGATAAGGACTGATCTGGTCATGCAGAGGGCTTATTGAGTTCAATGTGCCTGGACCACACTTTCCACCCTTTCCATTAATAATACTAATAATAATAATAATAATAATAATAATAATAATAATAATAATAAAAATCATAATCATAACTCAGTTCCAACTATGTCGGGTTGAGTGGTGGTTTTCCACCATTATCTATAGGGCATGAAACTGTAGATACTAAGCTTGCCAGACTCAGTGTTTCTTCCACATCATCTAACTCCTTCCTCTCCACCAATTTACCCCACTCCCTTCTGTCCTCCCACAGCTTTACTCTTGCCACATGCTCCCACACTTCATCCCGTTTTCCAACGTCTTCTTGAATTAATCTTTCCCATTTCTCTCTTGGCCTTCCTACTCTTCTTTTTCCCTCCTCTGCCGCTTCAAATGCTCGTCTTGGAATCCTCTCTCTGCCCATCCTTTCCATATGTCCAAACCATCTTAGACGTTCTCTTCCTAGCTTAAACTTCAATCTCTCCAGTCCCAGTTCTTTCCTTATTTCATTACTTCTTATCTTGTCCATCTTTGTAACTCCCTTGAAACTTCTTAAAAACTTCATTTCTGCTGCTTCCAGCTGACTCTCTTCTTTTGTTCCCACTGCCCATGTTACTGCCCCATATGTTAGTATAGGTACAAAATCTAGGTGCCCGTTAGGGCGCCGCAGCCAAGCCGCGGTGCGCTACACACTCAGGCACCTTATACAGCAAGCAGAGTTGGGGTGATTTCGAGGTGTTACCCAGCCGTCATGAAACGTGATGTGAACTTGAAAACTATCAAAATCGAGGGGATTTAGGTGTCCGACAACACATGCCAAATTTGGTTGGGGTACGAGCATTCCTTCTTGGTGAAAAAATGACTTGAAACATGCTCAAAATCACTTTAAGGATGTTAGTTACTACTGGCTACTACTACTACTATCTAATTCGTCAGTTCCAATTGCCCAGCGATTCTGACCAAACGGGTGGGGCTACAACGTTCATATTTTACATGGACATTAAGGTAATAGTGATGTAATTCCCTTTGAAAGAAAAAGTAAAAAAAAATTGCTGGAAGGCTTCCAAATAAAGGTTTTAAAATAAGCCTTATACAGGCATACAATCAACAAGTAACAAAAGTTACGTGACAATAATCGCCTACATTGTTTACAACTAGGAAAACGCTTAAGTCCCGCCGCGTTGTTGGATGAGCGTAATTGGTGCATTGAGCTGCCATGTGTTACGCGGATTTTCTGTTGTTCTGTGAAAAAATCATTACTTAGTCGAAGATTTTTTTTAAATTAAATTATATTAAATAAAAAAATAACTTAATTTTTTTAATTAATCGTAATTTTTAACAAAGAAAAAAATCGTAAAATTGCAATTTTCATAAGAAATAAATATTCCATTGCGCTCAAATTTAACACGAATATATTAATTCATTTAATTAAGTTTCTGTGAAAAAATAATTACAATAGGATAAAGCAAGTAGGTGTAATAAGTCAAAGAATTGTTTAAAAAAAGAAAAAACCCGTAAAATTTCGATTTTCATGAGAAATAATTTTTCGATTACGCTCAAATTTCGCACGAATATCTTAATTCATGAAATTAAGGTTCTGTGAAAAAATCATTACAATCGGTTAAAGCATGTAGGTGTTATAAGTCGAAAAAAGTTTTTAAAAATCGAAAAAAATCGTAAAATTGCGTTTTTTATGAGAAAAAAATTTCCGATTGCGCTAAAAAACGTGGCAGTTCTAAGTTCAGAGATTTCGAAGGCCTCCATGAAATTTCATCGCAATCGGAGTATCGGTTTAGCCGGAATCGTGTTAACAGACAGACAAAAATACAGAAAGAAAGAAAAAAAAACATTTCGGATTTTTTTCTCCAGTGTAGTGAAATGGAATCTTCGCTTCGCTCGCTACGCTCATCCAAAAAGCAAGTCTTTGGACCACTATATTTTTTCATTATACCATAGCATTTATATATAGCATATACCACAGCAGCATATACATAGCAATTAAATCGACTGATAAAATTATTATATTTTAACAAATAATTTTGCAATGAAACTTGAAAAAGTAATGAGATCCCAAACATAACAAAAACTTGTAAAAATACAGCCAAACCTTACACACTCAAAAGAAATGAGATCTAAAAAAAGGGCCAAGCTCATCTACCCTTCCACATAAATTGCGCATTCTTAATTCATAAACGTACAGTGTCCCGTAACAACATCCTTGAAAAGCTTGGCAAAATAGAATTTGCATGACCATTACATTAAAATTAATTGAGGATAAGGACTGGAGAAGATTCCATTTTACTACACTGAAGAAATCGAATTTTTTTTTTTTTTTTTTTTTTTATTGTTTTGTTAGGATTTTTATGCATTTTATGATGCGCAATATTGACAGTTGTAAGTACTTCCTTTTGCGAGATTTTTCTTTGAGTCTTCGAAGTCTGAACTTTAACAAGCTTGTTTGAGTAACATATCGGAAAAATTTTTCTTATAAAAAAGGGAATCCATTTATATTATTTCTCAAAAAATTCTTCACCTCTTTGCACTCAGCTTATTCATTTCTAAATTTTGCACTAGAACGTTATTATATTCTAAATATTCGATTAAATTTCCTTTGCTAAATTCCAAATTATTCTCATAAAATCGAATTATAATACTTATTATTTTTTTAAAACAATTTTGACTTATAAATAATGTGTAATCTATTAATGATTTTTACAGAACTTAATTTCATGAATTAATGTACGCGTTTAAATTGAGCGACAATAATGTTGGACTTATAAACTGCAATTACGATTTTTTATTTTTAAATTATGAATGTAATTAAAAAAATTAAATTAAATTAATTATTATTTAAAAAAACTTCATAAGTAAGATTTTTGCAACAGAACAACAGAAAAATCCGCGTAACACATGGCCCGCTCAATGCACCAATTACGCTCATCCATCAACGCGGCGGGACTTAAGCGTTTTCCTAGTTAGGAAAAAATTATTTGGATGAGCTTTTACGTTTACATTAATAGTTGCAAATTCTATTTTGCCAAGCTTTTCAAGGAAAGTGTTACGGGACACTGTACGTCTATGCATTAAGAATGCGCAAATGTGGAAGGGTAGATGAGCTTGGCCCTTTTTTTAGATCTCATTTCTTTTGAGTGTGTAAGGTTTGGCTGTATTTTTACAAGTTTTTGTTATGTTTAATGCCTTATACAGCAAAATTTTACATTTTTGTGGGAACAACTCATTCCATAGTAACTTTCTCACCAATTGGTAAAACCCTTCTGCTTTTTGCACTCTAGATGACACTTTCCTACACACTTTTGCATCTTTTGTCAATATACTTCCCAAATAAGCTATTAAAATTCTCCTTTTTCTTCTAAGACTTCTCCACGTATATAATAATAATAATAATAATAATAATAATAATAATAATAATAATAATAATTATAATAATTTAAGGCTTTCGCGGCTCGGTAAATAATTAACACAATTAACTGGTCGGGACATTCCGCCGCGTCGATTCTGCTTTTATTGCGTTTGACGTTTCAGCCCAACTGTGTGGGCTATCCTCAGAAAACAAGAAATAAAATTAACTAGGAAACGCTCAGTTGGACGCGTTGATAAGCGAGCACGTGCTATAGCTAGACCACATTGCACATTTTTTTAAATATTTAAAATTTGCGACGTTCGCTGTCCACAGGGCCATGTTTCCAATATTATTTATTATTGCCAAGGTATTTGGGTAAACCCGTGTGTAAACCTTTACTTTGTGAATAAAATCCACCGCCATCTAGAGGACCTTGACTCCTTGGGAAAACTATTTAAACTCTTTGTTGACAAATAATAGACTGCTTCCTCGAAAGTATTTTGATTACTTCTAGGTGGCAGTGCATTAGAAACTTCGCGCGTCTTTTCGTTGCCATGGCAACGTTACTTTTGTTATAATGTAATTTCCATCTACACTACTTATCGGATCAAAATAAAATTAACATATTCGTGACCGGACGGACATTGTAAATGATTTGGCTATCTCAGATTTTGTCCCCGTTAAGTTTTAGAAAAAAACTTTCGATTAACTTTAATGTAACTTTTAACTTTTTGAACGATTTTGCCATAAAACTAATGGCATTCAATCGAGAACAAAGCTTGCGGATGGTCAAAATTTCAACTCGATCCGAGCCTCCGTTCGAACGTTATGGCGAGACATACAAACAAAAAAAAAAACAAACAAAAAAAAAAAAGACAAAACAAAACAAAACAAAATCAGTGACTAATTTTTCCGGCAGAGTCAAATGGAAACGCTCGCTTCGCTCGCTTAAAAACTTACAAAAATATAAGCCAAGACAAGGCTTCCCATAGAAAAAACAAAATAACAACAAAACAAACAGTTACCATGATCAGGCTCCCAGAGGCCTTCTTCACAACCAGATCAACATCACATTTGAGAATTTCTGGTGCGTATCCGATCACTCCGTCGAACTCCACTTTCTTGGGGCTGATCCAGTTCCGGGACAGGGAGGACGAGAAAGCCTGCATTCGAAACCGGGAGTAAGATCTCGGGGATAATGCATTTATTTGCGATACGGCCAGCGTTGGAGTTGTCTTGAATCAGTTTTACTATGGGCGCCCACGACCCGCTCAGCTTAAACCCAACATCACCATTAAAATTGTTTGGTGTTTTAGCTATTTCAATGGACTCTCTAACCAATCTTGGTAGTAACCGAGGCTCCTTGCAAACTATTGTGGCACTATCAACAGAATTTCATGTCTTGGATTATTAGCATTTTCACAAGCATGTTTAGCAACCGCCGACTGTTCTTCTCGAGCATGCCTACAATGCGCTTTATGTTCTTTCAATCTTGTTCCTACTGTCCTGCATGTTTGGCCTATATAAACCAATCCACACTTGCAAGGAATTTGGTAAACACCACTCTCTTGCAGTGGAATTATATCCTTGACTGGCTTCATCAAATGGGCTACCTTTTTCCATGGAGTATAGATAGTTTTTATATCTTTTTTGGCTAAAATACGACCAATTCTGTCCGTCGTGTACTTCACGTAAGGCATGAAAGCTCTCGTGATGTTACCGGTAGCCTCATCTTCAACTATCTCACCGTTGACAGGTCTCTGTGGTCTATTAAAAGCCCTGTTGATGGTTGCATTACTGTATCCATTGTTTAATAATGCTTCTCTGAGCACCACCTTTTTCCTCCCTAAACTTGCTTCATCTGACAGTCTATTACCAGCGTGTTAATAACAGACTGTTTCTGTGGCGGGTGGTGATGGGATGTCTCATGCAGGTACAAGTTGGTATGAGTGGGTTTACGATAAACTGCGTGGCCAGGTATATTTCCCCTCGTGACAAGAATATCCAGAAAAGCTAGTTGGCCATTTGTCTCTAATTCCATAGTGAACTGAATGCTTGGATGGATGCTATTCAAATAGACCAAAAATGCATAAAGTGTTTCCCTACCATGTGGCCAAACTGCATAGATGTCATCCATATATCGCAACCAAATCTTTGGCTTAAGTGTGGCCGAGTCCAGTGCTTTGGACTCGAAATCATCCAAAAAGAGATTGGCTACTACTGGAGATAAAGGGCTGCCCATTGGAGTGCCTTCAGTTTGTATTAATTATTATTATTATTATTATTATTATTATTATTATTATTATTATTATTATTATTATTATTATTATTATTATTATTATTAAATAAATTCTCATTTGTATTGTCTCTAGTCTATCCATCTCAGTCACACATAACAGATTTCCAGTTGGGGACTTCACTTTAATACGGGCTAAGCCATTAGCCAACTCTATCGGCATAGACCCAATCGACTAGCAAAACATTTATTTACATCGTTCTAGAAAATTAGTTATTATCTTTACTGTGAGTTTAATCAGCGTTATCATTGACTGGAGAACGTTTTCATTGTCTGTAAATATTTTCAATTTTCATCTTAGCCATCACACTCCCCGACGTTATAGTAATGAGTTGGTGAGGGATGAGCACACGAGCAAAGCAGATAATTTTACTTTTTGGGAGTGATTTTGCATTTCGTTTGTGAGCATCAATACTTATTTCTAATCTATCGTAGATAAATTATATATTATAATGAAGCAACCTTTCCCCCCCCCCCAACAAAAAAAAAAAAAAACAAAACAAAACAAACAAACAAAAACAACAACACCAACAAACAAACAAACAAAACAAACAAAAATAATTTTAATTTATGGGTATACTATCTTTCCGCGGTAAAGTACAAGCTTTTGTAGACTAGGGGGGGGGGGGAAGGCCCCCCAGATAATGCGAGAAATGTTTCGTTTCCTAGAGTGTGATTGGAGTATTTAAACAAATTTTAGGCACATTTTTTTAAACATTTTTCAGTGGTGACTAGATGATTGTTGTGATTATAAAATTATATTATTATGTTCTTTGACTTGACATTGGATTTCCTCCGCAGACAGCGTATATACCCTGAATATATTATGTATACTGAGGTGGGTAAGCCTATACTTCTTTTAGGGCATACGATGATCTTCGGATGTGTTTCGAGTGAAGCCTAACAAAATATGTTCGTATCAGTTGATTCTCGGAAATAGCGATGTAATAACGTGTATGCAGTACCTACGTGTTTCCACTAAGTTTCCTTATTATACCGGTTAACCTTAATAGGTAATGATATCAAAGTAACGTCATTCTAGAATAAGCTAAATAATACTGACACGACCTACCCAGCAGGTTCATGCATCGATTTATTTAGACCTAGTTAGAGAAAATAAAAAATTACACGAGGACAAAGCTTCGAGTGAAATTTGGTAAGGGCCAAAATATACTAATTTCTTCTTCTAGAGTAAATTTATCTAACTGTATCCAACATGTCATTTAATATTTGAATACTTATGTTCTGTAACTCAGTAAAGAGTGTAAGATCATTATTGCAAATAAAATAGTAAACAAATAATTGAATTGAATTGAATAGGTCGCACAAATATCTGCGAACTCAGTCATATTCCGTCACAAGTGATCTTAAGTTGGTTTGGCAGGCCATACCTTGTTGATTTTTTAATTTATTATTTATTTTCAAAATGTTTTTATGGAAATTTAAACAGACTTCAAACCAATTAAACTACAATAAATGGGCAAAACCAACTATAAAATTTCTCAGAACGAGATTTAGTGACTCAAATTCAAAATACTTCGTGATTGGATATTGCTTAACGTGTCAAATCAATGCACTTTGGCTATATTCGAGACGATGAGTGCACGTGATAGATGAGGATGAAGGAACACTGGAACAGAAGGGAGGAGTGGAAACCCGGTACCGGCACGTACTCTACTCCTTTCGAAAAGTACCAAGGGGACCAACGACTTAACGTCCCATCCGAAAGGACGGTGTAACTTTGTCAGTCATAGAGGTTCCTCCACTAACCCGGACTGCCGAGCAGACGTCGAGGAGAACGAAGCCGTTACACTAGCTCTCGAACCCTCCATCTGCTCTAACCAGCGGTATACGTGAGTTTCAGGGCAGAGCGGTAACCCACTCTACCCCTGACCTCGCCCGATTCTGCTTAACTTCGGTGTTCGAGTGGGAACCGGTTAAACGACCTCGACTAAACCGCTGGCATTCATCAAGATCAGTATAATATATTAGTGGATATTTTACTGATCTTGGGCATTCGTAACTCGCAGGTTGGTGACCATTTTTTTGTATCAGATCATCCACTCATCGTTTCAATGTACTTCTTGCTGGAATGTGACTAATGATACATTTTACTATATATTTGTCGCTCATTAATAGTAAGGGTTTATTTCTTTCTATTTAGGGCTGGGGTTATTTCACTTCTGTAGGAACACTTTATTTCGTACATAATTAATTTGGAAAATAATACGGTTACTTTGAGCTTTGTATTCATCAGAGACCCGAATTATTGTTTAATGCTCGGCAGTGGGCATTATGGGTTAGCATTTGACATCATATCATTAAAAATGAAATGTATTTACTTTGTTTGTGCCGTCCGCGGTGGCACATTCGATTAGTGCGTTGGTCCGAAACGTGTGGCTGTAATGGCTCTACGAGGACGTAAGTTCGAATGATGATGTTTTTTTGCAATCGTCCTTCATCTTCGTCTATCACCACTCATCGTCTCGAATAGCCTTAGTGCATTAATATGAAACCATCACAATTGTATCGCATTGCTTCTCGCGTGACAGATATAGACATGTACCATAGATCTGTCCTGGTTTGGGTAGTCATTTACATCTCAGCGGGCGAGGTTGAACTAAATCACGTCTGTGAGCTATGGATAAGGATGATTTATTAGTGTGTGGTAGGAAATACAGGTGAATAATACACACAGTAAGTTAAGAATAAATTGAATTTAAATTATTCTGATTCAAAATATTTTAGATTTATCAATGAGCTGCAATTTGGTGGAGTAGAAGTATCACTCATCTGCCATGTTGTAGTTTTTGTTGCTGTTCCGAGTCCATTATAATGTGAATGAATGAATTAGTCCAATCCTTGAACGGGTAATTATAATACAAATTAGCACATCACCAGCAAATCAACACAATTATTCGTACAATAATAAGCTACATTTCTATGTTTTATCAAAGCTGTTTCAGTTACTCTACAGATCCAAGTAAGTAAATACTAAAATCATGATGGGTCGCAGTTGTTGATATATTGATTGTAGTAAATATATTGACCCATTTTTCAATTGCATCTGTGATTAAAAGGCATGTTAGATTGCTAAACGCCTTTTGAACGCACGTGTATAGCAGCAGCTTCTTACCCCGACTAGCAGTGCGAATTTTCGCCAACAGATTGTAGACCCTTTGCTTGGAAACGCGAATAGAGGCGTCTATTTATGGGTATGTGGATCCCTGTGGTGGGGGTCCCTCGGGGCCACCCACCCACCCCCTTGAGGACCAGGAGCAATTGCTCGTGTCATTATATGGTCAGCGCGCCACTGAGGGAGTCTATTGACTCAGGATATATATATATATATATACTCAGGAAACTTAAAACTATAGTCCAACCTCATATTTTGATTATTACATACTTTGCATTTATCCACTCCCACCTTTCGTATGGTACACTTTTCTGGGGTGCATCGCCTCATGCAAAAAGAGTCTTCATCCTCCAGAAAAGAGCAATCAGGATAATAGCGGGAGCTTCTAGAAAGCGATCTTGTCGGGAACTCTTTCGACAATTAGAAATCCCAACACTAGCATGTGTCCTGATTCAGTCAGCATCTCTTTTTGTTCGCCTTAATACCCACATCTTCCAGCAAAACACAACTGTTCATAATCATTTTACACGTTCCAGCAATTTAGTTCACATTTCCTCTCATAATCTTTCCCTTTTCTCTAAAGGTCCATACTACTTAGCATCAATTATTTATAATAACCTTCCGAATAAAATTCGCTTATGCCCATCTGACAATTCTTTCAAATCTAATCTTAAGTCCTTTCTGCTTAAAAACAGTTATTACTCACTTCATGAGTTTCTATCTGACGGCTCTCCCAAATAAATTACCTTGTTGATTGTCATTAATATCAATATTTACAATGTAGTAATTATTATTGTGTGCATCATTGTAAATGTAATTGCATTTTTTTATGTTTCATATTGTATTATTACATTTATCTATGTATTAACAAAAACATTTGTTAACCTTAATTTTATTATAACCTTATTCATTTCACTCCACCTATCTCTCTCTCTCTAGAGAATAGGTGATAGTGTTATACTTCTACTCTGTATTAGTCAAATGAATAAAAATTACTTACTTACTCTTACTTACTTACTTACTTACTCTACTTCTTACTACTTACTTCCTACTTACTACTTCTTACTTACTTACTACTACTTCTTATTACTTACTTACTTACTACTACTTACTTACTTACTTACTTACTTACTTACCCGAATCCGAGATGGTATCCCAATGCTAATTCAATAATTAATAACATTACAATAATTGTAATTATTGAATTATTCAAAACAAATTCGTACTCAATAAGGTAGGTATTGTGTTTATGACATATAATTTATTTTTATCGATCAATTACATAGATTGTAGACATAGACAGTAGGCCTACTAGATCCTCCTAAGTCTACTATAAGGAGGAGAGATCTGTAAACTAATTTAAAAGAGGATATAAATTCAATGTCTGACAATGACTGGTGACAATGGTGTCCTCTTCAGTAGGCGAAAGCCATACGTCTCCCCACATCGTCGTTGTTTGTAACGGTTGCTTCCGGCACGTTTTCTCCGCCAAGCGATTTCCTCATCATCCTGGGTGCCATTTCTTGTGGGTTCCCCTTTGTTGGACCCACTGCGACAGGGCTGGTTGTGCTGGCGGCTGAAACATTGCGAAAGGTATAGTCAATTCCATGAAAACTATAACTGGGGTCATATTAAATAGAATCCACAAATAACAAAATCCAGCCCGACCAGAAATTGAACTCTAGTATCCCGATAAATGGATATGTGGTCGTTGTAAGGGATATTTTTGTGGACTCGGCACCTCCACCAAAGATTTTAGTTAAATACTAAAACTTGATTTGTGTGTCCTTCTTTGTCAATCTGTATTTTGGGTACTTTGATACCCGTGTTTGTGCAACGTTGTGTTAAACCTGACATTATCTTTGACATCTTTGTTAATTAAACCACACAGTCTAAAGCAGTAGGGAAGGATTTCTTGAACAATCGATTCGCGATCAACAAATTCGTCAACTTCCTTTCCTCCTGACCGGGTGGGGGTTAGTCGGCCTATATCTATGCTGACCGTAACTTGATTCGTAATGACATTTTATTTAAAGTCTGAAGACACTAGTTTACCTTTTATATAAATTAACTCTCTATGATTTCAATAGTAGAACGGAACCTTTAGGCCTACCCCTCACTTGTATAGCTCAGCTGTTAACAACAAGGCTTACGATTCAACGCTTCTACTGATCGTCGAATATAGACTCGACTGGGTCACTCTTACCAATCATGGAGTTTTACAAGTAACAAAGCCGCTTTTCGGGATAACTAACCTAAACAAACCAGAAGCACTACCACCTACCTAAGTCCAATGGTATAGGTTATGACTAATCTTTGGTATAGGTACTGATAATACGCAACCTGTAAGACAACAGAAAGCATGGCTCGTTTGCGTTTAAAGCTCGACCACAGAGTACATGTTGTCTTCTTTGCATGTGAAATTTCCCTAGTAGGGCATATCACCAGTTCCAAGACAATTTTGAGAATTAATGGGAAAAAAGAGAAATTTAAAAAAAAGCTTAGGCCTACAGCTGCATATGGTTTAGCTCAACAAATACCGACACTGCAATAAATCGTATAGTGTAGTGTAACACTTACTGTTAGGCAGACTAGCTCCTCTATACTCCATGCTAGCACACAGGCAACCTGACACCAACAGCAACAGCAATAAAACAGGCTGCATTGTAGAACTCTTAGTTTCTTACAAGTGTAGCACAGCAGTGACAGTGTCTTACTGATCCTTAAAAAAATGTTCGAAAGTCTCTTATTATATACTAACTCAAGAAGAGCCCAATTAGTACAATACAATGAGGGCCGATGTACTCAGGATAGTTAAGGCTGATTGCGTTTGCTATCGCTTGTTTATAGTGCTGGCCAGGTAAGCCTCATCCTTGTTTCACTAATATTAAGACTAAGAGGCTTGGGACCATTGTGGGAGTCTAGCCCCTAGATCATAACTAATGTCGCAAAGTTGGAGAATGTTCAACGCAAATTTATTAAACTTGTTTGTTTTAAGTCTCGCTTAGCGTATCACAGGTGTGAATATAACAGTGTATGTACCCTACACCAATTGGGCTAATTTCACTCGAGGATCGGCGTCATGTTTCTGACCTGCTTTTCTTATATAAGCTTTTAAATAATATATTAGGCGTCCCATTTCTAAATTATATTAAGTTCCGTGTTCCATCTAGAACTACACGAAAACTGGAATGTTCAGTGTGCCCAAGTGTCGGATAAACAAAGCCGTTTTAAGTATGTACCACCATCATGCGATCCACTTTCTTGTTCGTCGATCACTTTTAAAAATTACCTGGGGTGTGACTTGACATTTTTTTAAGTGTCTATGTTTTTGTTATGTATTTGTCACTTGATTGTGTTTTATATTATATTTTATATGTGTGTGCGATTCTATGTACTAAATATATTATATTTTTACTATATCACACTTGTGGGGCTTTGCCCTGTATGCTGAAATAAATAAATTAATGAACGAATGAATGGAATGAAATGATTATTCTGAATGATCGTTCTTAATGGGAAATTTCAACAAAGAAACCGCTTTTCAATCGGAGGTCATGTTCGGTTTTCATCGCGAGTCGTGACACGCGCGCAGTGACGGACTGACATAAAAGTGATGCATACTTTTAATTACCACAGTGCACCTTATAAGCTTTGAGTGGCTTGAGTATAGCTCGCAGTTGGCCGATAACTTAAGGTGAGAGATGCAATATTATAACACGTTCGGTTTACTAAAGTTTACCAATATCCTTGTCGTTCTTTGATCTCGGCTTACACAAGAGATTGTTTACCGATTGTTAACGAGCGCCTTGTGTAGTTTGTCAGTTAAGTGATGTCCATAAGTCATGCCACGCTATTTTATCAGGGGAAGTGGTCAACAAACTCTACCACACGCGTGAAAAACAATAGTTTACTGCAATTATTTCTAGATAGTTTTAATGAACAACTAATAACTGTCAACTGGGACTATTTGCTACAAGGAGGAAATCCTAATGACAAATTTAATGTATTCCATGACAATGTTTTGCAGCTTTTTAACACCCACTTTTTTAAACTACGATTAAGAATCAACCCTCAATACATTAAAGGGGTATTCACCCGCTAAAGCCAAAAAAATTATTTCATTCAGGCTAACTAGTTATGAATTTATAAATTTACAGAAAAATTATTGGGTTCACCATACAAATTAATAAAAAACCGTACACCAACCGTTATTTCAGAAATACATTTTTCCTAGTACTTAGGTGGAAGCTAAAGGTGTTTAGAAACTATATCTAGAAAACCTATTCTCAAAATTCTTAGGAAGTCATCATTACGAATCAAGAACACATACCTGTTGCATATACTCAACTATACATGCTCGCTTCACATAGATTATATTCGGTTACTTGTCGGAATATTAAAAGCACAGCCTCATTAAAACATAAACATAAGCTTAGAATGTGAAACTTTTTTGACCACGTAGATATTTACGTTAAAAGGTCCATAACGATGACGAGTGTAGTAAAAAGGTATAGTTTTTGTAACCTAAACTAACAAAATAATCGATTCTTGTGAAAATGGTAACCGAATGATTTGTAGCTCGTCTCAATACCTATCGATTGGTATTTTCAAAATTGAAATCTGTCAAATACTTACAAAGATATTACAGATACAAATTTGAAAATCGGCGGCACATAACATAACCTAAAAAATAATGGATTTTCGCAAAAATCGTAAATGTATAATTTCTATCTTCTTTCTTTCTTTTTTTCATCTTTTATCTATTTTTATCTTATCTTCTCAATACCTATCGATTGGTAACTTAAAAATTGAAATCGGTTAGATACCTACAGAGCTATTAGAGATACTAATTTCCATAACAGTGGTCATTTTGTTTTAGTCATGGCAGGTCTTGGACACAAAAAATATGGGCACCATTAGAATTGCTTATCTGCGGTTCATTACGAATAGATTAATACCTTTATACAACGCTCTATCACTAAAACTGCCACGGGATTACGAATGTTTCCATACTACTATTCCGATCTGTAAATCGACGTCCATTTTGAATTTAAAGATAAAAAGATAGGTCAAATCGCCAAAACGACTTTAAAAATGAAATAATTGACCAACATACTCTAAAAATCATATAACAAGCAGTATTGTAGGGCAAACCAGTGCAAAGATAGTGTCAGACATGGCAAATGGCAGCCATATTGGATTTTGGGCTCTGGCGGAGTATGCCCACACTTTCGCGAAGGGCATGGGGGCTAATTTTTGTATTAAATAATATTTATTTTATTATTAATAAAACCTTCTTAGAAGACAAATCCGTTGAGAAATTGTACTTCGCTCTCAATTCATCTGCCATAACCACTCTTATCACAGCTCCTTAGAAAATCGCTAAATTGTCTATAAAAGGAACACAATATTTTTCGTATCATTGATATTGAAGTTTTGACCAATTAGTAGAGTTATTAGTTAGTTATTAGTTAGTTAGTTATTAGTTAGTTATTAGTTAGTTATTAGTTAGTTATTAGTTAGTAGCTCTACTGTCAATTATTCAAAATTCAAAATTATATTAACAGGGCTTTCATTCGAGTCTTATGAAAGTTCATTACGATTTCGAGAAACATGGGTATTCCAAGCTGCAAATCGACGGCCATCTTGGATTCTAAGCTTTAAAAAATGTGTCTAATCGCCAAAACGACTTCATAAACGAATTGCTCGACCACCATAACCATAAAAACCATATACCACGCGATACTTTAGGCTAAACCATTGCAAAGATAGTGTCAGACATTGCAAATGGCAGCCATATTGAATTTTGGGCTCTGGCAGAGTATGCCTACACTTTCGCGAGGGGCATGGGGGCTAAATTTTTATAAAACCTTCTCAGAGGACAAATCCGTTGAGAAATTGTACTTCGCTCTCAACGATCACAAAAGTGTCGAAAATGACCCTACTAAAACAAACGACTTCTCCGATCTATTGAAATTTTGGGGGCGCGCCGTTTCATCGACACTTCGTTTCATCGACACCGCCGTTTCATCGACAAATTCATTTAATATTTGAAATGTTCGTGACCACCGTTTCATCGACAACTTTGAGAAGCCCGGCACCGCCGTTTCATCGACACCTCCGTTTCCTCGACAAAACTGTGAGTAGTAGCTGGTCTGAAAACATCGTCTGGCGCGCGGATTTTGTATTGCTCTTAACATAAGGTTCTTGCTTGTAAGTTATACGATGTGATATGAATTTTCCAAAACATTAAGTATCGTTATTGTATGGTTATTGTATAGTTGATAATACACATACATAGATTTATGAGCATATTAATTAAGTGCCGCATGCAACTAGACGTTTATTAACGCT
>JAMZAV010001785.1:0-141786 GCA_024449915.1 Sweltsa coloradensis
TTCTTCCTAGTGCACAGAGCTTCGATCTGACGGACTAAGCTTGTTTTTAATGTTGGGGATCAAATCGAAATGTGTTGTAGGCCTCTAGGGCTTCATCGCCAATTAAGTTTAATAGCACTGATACCTTAATATCTTCTGCTTCACCTTCAGTTTTACTAGCTTTCATGTATATTTCAAATTTTTGACGCCATCGACGCCAATTTTCAGCCACATTTCCGCTTAAGCTTAGTTCTGGTGGTGGTTTGAACGTGGACGCCATTTTCGTAATGATGCAAGCACTTCAGCACTTCGCGGACACGTTTTGTTCACCTAGGCCTAGGCGTTAGGCCTATTTCCTGTTATAATACACGCTCTTCTTTAATTGAGAATGCATTACTCACTTCTCGACACCATGTAGTATACGGGTTCAATCATTAAAACACTGTGACTTTAGTATAACTTATTTATTACAATTACTAGTCTACATTAGAACACAAGCCTACATGTCAAGGCAGACGCCATCCATCTTCTAGGCTCTCCCTACGTCATGACTACGTCACCACAGTTCTGTGACGTCACTAACAATATCGATCTGTCTGCAGACCGAGGTCATAGACCTGAGCCAACATACAACAGACAGCAGGGTTTTTCTTCAAATCAGAGCAAGAAGACGGACAAGAAAAACGTCAAATGCTTCAAGTGTTGGAAGTTTGGACACTACAAGTCGGAATGTCCACAGAAGGAGGAGACAACTCGTCAGTTCAAGATGGGAGGCAAGTCAGAGTCAACAATGCTATGTGCCTTGGGTGTGTCGTCCTTTACCAAGGATGACTGGATCATTGATTCCGGGGCATCATCCCATATGACTCCCAGGAGGGAGTGGCTGCGAGATCTTCAAGAGGCAAGTCTGTGCGACAGTGAGGTGAAATGTGCCGATAATTCCAGTTTGAACAGTGCAGGTAAAGGAAATGTACTATTAAAGTTTCCAGATAATAATGTGAAACCAATAAAGGATGTAACTTATGTGCCAGGCTTAGCGACAAATTTACTGTCGGTTTCAAGGTTAGTTAACAAAGGGTTTACTGTTGCTTTTAACAATGAGGGTTGCAAGATCTACTCTGGTAACTGTAAAATACAGGGCAATGCCGAATATACAGGGTCAGAGTCCAACGGGGTCTTTAAACTCGACTTCACTAAACCTTTGCCAGCAGACATTGCATGTATTGCTGGAGAACAAAAGAAACCAGAAATCTTGTGGCATAGAAGGTCAGGTCATGTTCATGCTGATTCTGCATTAAAATTAATTGTCAAAGATCAAGGAATTGACATAGAATGTGGTGAATCAGGGGATAGTAATCCTAATGCATGTGTTCCGTGTGTGCTAGGTAAGCATCACAGGTTTCCATTTCCTAAAGGTTGCGCAAATCGTGCAGACAGAGTTCTAGGCCTAGTCTATATGGATCTTTGTGGACCGATGGAAGAAATGTCAATTGGGGGTGCTAAGTATATGTATGTTCTTGTTGATGATTTCTCAAGAAGAATGTTTTGCTATTTTTTAAGGTCAAAGGATGAAACTTTTGATAAGTTCTGTGAGTTTAAAACTTGGGCAGAAAATAAAACTTGTTCTAAAATTAAAGTTATTCGATCGGACAATGGTTGTGAGTTTATAAATCAGAAGTTTCAAACCTTACTAAAGCAGCATGGCATTGAGCATCAGACTAGTAACCCGTATACACCTGAACAAAACGGTGTGGCGGAACGTTCAAACCGTTCCATATGTGAAATGGCTCGGTGCATGTTGTATGACTCAGGGTTGTCCAAGGAGTATTGGGCAGAGGCATGCAATTGTGCGGTGTACATAAAGAATCGTGTGCCAAACGGAGCATTAGGCCTACAAGGTAAGACACCACAAGAGTTGTGGGGAGGCAAGAAATCTTCTCTAAAGCATTTGAGGGTTTTTGGGTGCCCCCCTTTTGTTCATGTCCCAGATCAGAACAGAGCTAAATGGGATGCTAAGGCAAAAGAGTTGATTTTTGTGGGTTACAGTGAGAGAACTAAAGGGTATCGACTGGTAGATCCAGAGAAAAGTTCAAAAATCATTAAGGCAAGGGATGTTGTTTTTCTTGAAAACTTTAACCGAAAGACTCAGAAAAATGATGCAGTTGCGTCAGGAAAAGCGGAAAATTGTAACATGTTTCATTTTTCATCTTTTAGTCCAGGTCAGAGGGAGGAGCTGCATCAGGACAGACCAGATGAGATAGATAGGGTTAGTTTACCTAGTGACAATGGGGAAAGCAGTGTTTCTAATCATGAGTCAGAGAGTGATTTTGTTCCGACTAATGATGTCTCAAGTTCCGAGACAAGTGAAATTCAAGTAGAGGATCTAGAAGTAGACGAGGCTCAGGAAAGGAGGTATCCAGTAAGAGATAGGGTTCCCAAGCAGTTTCCTGATTTTGTTACGTCACTTGTAGTTCTGAATAGCTCTGTGAATGCTAATGATCCAACTTCGGTTAGCGATGCTTTTTCCAGACCAGAAAAGTTATTTTGGCAAAAAGCTATCACTTGTAATGAAGTACAGTAGTTTAGAATGTATATAGAATAGGTTTACTTGAGTACAATACAATATTAAGTACGTAAATATGAACTTAAAATATACAATGGTCTGTCAACAACCTAGTCTGTCACAGGTTCCATCTTGCACTGAGGTACATAGGCGCTCTCAAGCGGTGCCCGAGTGAAGCTTCTTGGCACCAATTCAAATGGTTAAACACCACAATTCTCCCCCTTATAAAACAAAGAAAATGTCAGGAAGAGAACAATCATGAAATTATTGACAATGAAAGTCCTTTAGATAAACTGGTGGTCGTGTCGCTCTTGTGGGACGTTCCACCGGTTTTGGCGTTGCCATCATGGGTGACGCAGATCGGCTTGGAGGTGTAGGTGGCGGTAAGGTTGCCACCTCTAGAAGTGGTAGGCCTCCATCCTCGACCATTGTAGGGGCATCATTCGAGATGTCCGGCTTGCTCGGTACACGGTTGCACCGATCGAAAGGTAATTCTCCCGAATGACCTATGGATACTGAGCTGTGGTCTGGCGGTGGCTGGTCCGGTACCTCTGCCACTCTTCGTGACCACAGTTGGTCCAGGTGCAGTCTCCGGGACGTTCCTTCTTCATCCGTGACTGTGAAATTCCTGGGACCATGGATGATCGTAATTGTTCCTGGCAGCCACTTGGTCCTCGCCCATGGTTTCGGAAGTAAACTGGTTGACCCTCGTGGTACTGCCGCCAGGCTGAGTCGTCCTTCTGGGCTTGCACTGCCACAGTTTCTCGGCTTGCGGATCTGGAATTGTAATTATCCGGTGAAGCTTGTCGAACATCGTGCGGATCCTCCTCCCCATCAAAAGATCAGATGGCGTCTCTCCCGTGGTAGCGTTAGGTGTGGTTCGTAACGCTAACAGTATGTTCCCTAGCTCCAGCTGCCAAGTCTCTGGTGCTACCTTGCTTAGTAGATTCTTAACAGTTTGAACATTTCTCTCCGCTAGTCCATTTGAAGCTGGAGAGTATGGTGCTGAGGTGATGTGCCTCACTTGATTTAGTCTCAAAAAGGCTTGAAACTCCTCAGACTTGAAGGCTGCGGCATTATCCGAGACCAATTCGTCCGAGATTACCATAATCCGCAAACATGTCTCGTAGCACCTTAATGGCTACAGCAGAAGTCAAAACTCCCTTGGTATTTTTTCACCACCGGCCATCTTGAATGAGCGTCCACCGCGACGAAGAAGGGCCGTCCCCGAGGCGGCCCCGCACAAAGCTATGTGAATGCGCGACAGCGGCTGGGCTGGGATGCTCCACGGTATAACATTGGACTTGGCTGGAGCCTTGCGAGTCTCGGCGCAAGCTTGACAAGTCGCAATCAGTTCCTCGATCATCCTTGTCTAACCCAGGCCACCACACGTAACTTCGTGCAATAGATTTGGTCTTTACTATACCTTGGTGAACTTTATGCAGCAACTTCAGGACCTCTGCCTCAAGGAAGTGGGTATTACCACCCGGTTGCTGTACAACAGGCAGCCATGGTGTACGGATAGGCCTACCCAGTTGTGTACGTACGGTTGGAAATGTAACGGCAGCTCTGCGGTATTCCAGCCATGCTGAACACCTTTCATCACCCTGGACAAGATGACGTCCTTCTGCGTTTCCTCGCGTATGTGTTTCCACCGCCAGTGACGATCCTTCCGGGGCTTCCATCAGGAACCAGACGTCTGCCGGCTCGGGATATTCTGGCTGCTCCGGTGCTGGCAATGGAAGTCGGCTGCACATATCTGCATTTCCGTGCAACTTCCCTGGACGGAATGTATCGTGTACCTATAACAGGCTAGCATTAGTAACCAACGCGTCATGCGTGGTGACAACACATCCGGCAAAGGTCGGCCAGGTTGTAGCAGGCCCACCAGTGGCTTGTGATCGGTGATTATCTCGAACGGTCTGCCATAAATATAGCGATTAAAATTTACGTAGACCATACATAATCGATAAGAATTCCTTGTCCAATTGCGAGTAATTCTTTTCGGCCGCATGTAGTGTGCGCGAACCAAATGCCACAGGTGCTTCATTGCCATCGGGTTTCTACATGAGCAAGTACCGCTCCCACTCCATATGGTGAGGCATCACACGAGTCTCAACGGCTTGGTCAAACTGTAGTGTGCTAGGACCTGCTCCGAGAAATCAACTTTTTTGCTTCCTGGAAACATACCTCATGTTTCTCAGTCCAGCCCCAAGGCGTGTCCTTACGGCGTAAATCGTACAGTGGAGATAGCTTTGTTAACATGTGATTGATGTATCGTTCGTAGAACGTCAAGAAGCCTAGAAATGACTCTAGTTGCGACTTGTTTGCTGGAGAAGGCGCGCTAGCAGGGCTTGAATCTTCTCCTCGGTAGGATGTAAGCCGTCGCTGCCAATCTGAAAGCCTAGAAATTCAACAGACTCTAGGCCAAACTGACACTGCGCCAACGTCAGGCGAAATCCTACCCCAGTAATCCTCGCCAACACGGCCCGAGTTCTCCTCCACAATTCCTCCAGCGTGGTGCCTGTAATCAGCAGATCGTCTAAGAAGACTACCACGCCTTCCAACCCTTTCAACAGCGTTTCCAAGGCGTTGAAATGTGGCTGGTGCCGACGCTAGACCAAGCGGTAACCTCTTCATTCTTAGAAGGCCTCGATGCGTATTGAGCGCTAACACTCGTGACGATTCCTCGTCCACTCGGACTTGCGTATAGGCCCTATCCAAGTCAAGCCTCGTGAAGTAACAACCGTTAGCCAAGGTGGTAAACACTTCAGTGTTTGTCGGCAATGGATAGACCTCAGTTTTCAATACTGTATTCACTGTGCACGAGAGTCGCCGCACACCCGCACCGTTCCATCTCCTTTTGCGACAAAAACGGCCGGTGTACCCCATTTGCAGTGTGGAATCTCCTCGGCGGCTCCCTCTCGCTGCAACTGTTCTAGCGCAATGTCTGCCCTTTCCTTCAGCGCAAACGGCGGAGACCGGTGCCTACGGAAAACAGGCACCGCCCCTGGTTCTAACTCCACATGTACCTCCTCTCCGGTGTACGTACCTAGTCCACTCTGGAATACGTCCTCCAGCCCCTGTAACTCTTTAGGAATGTTAACCTCTTCCACTTGTACTTTGTTAACTGGGCTTACCTGTACCGATAACCCAAGCTCCCTAATCCAGTCTCCCTAGTAAACTAGGACCGTCTTTAACCATGACATAAAGCGGTAGCTTGTACGTCTTGCCCTCATGGCCTATTTCCACTAGTACCACCCTTGGACACCTAAATCCTGTTTAGACCAAGTTCTCAGTCTGTATTCCGACTCAGACAAATCAGGCGGTTTCCCTAGGCCACAGCTGCTTAAACGTGGACTGTCCAATGAGGGAATGTTTAGAGCCATGTCCACCTCCATCCTCAGTGACACTCCATTCACCTCCACAGTAGCTTTAAACTCATCCTCTGCACACTTATTACTCTGTACAGAAATAAGAAAGAACTAACAGGCTGAGTCTGCATAAGTTAGTACTCACCGGTGGTTAGCATCAGGCTTAGGCTCGACTTTTTTACTTTTACAAACTTTGGAAATGTGGCCAGGTTTTCTGGCACTTGTAGCAAGTTACATTACCTGCAAGCTTGCATTATCTGCTAAGTGTGCAGGACTGCCACAACGGTAGCATTGAGCCTCCTTACCTTGTGCAGTAGGCCAAGGCTTAGCTTATAAGCCGGGCCTCCCCCCTTTTTGTCTCTAGCAGACTTGGCATCAAACTTGTTGACTTGGGCTACACCTACACTGCCCCTAAGGACCTGTACGTCCCTCTGGGATGTTTCTGCTGCCACAGCTAACTCCACGGCCCTCTTAAAGGTAAGACTGTCTCCTTCAGCCAGCAACTTGGTTTGTAGGGCTTGATCCCTCACACCAGCAATCAGTTGCTCTAGTAGGTTCTCGTCGAGGTCCAGGAATTCACAATGCTCGCTTAACTTCCTTAGATTTGCTAAGAATTCGATTACCTGTTCAGAAGCCCCTTGTACACGTTTTCGGAACTTAAAACGTTGCATCCTCTTGCTAGGCTTTTTACACCCGTTTAGTTCATCCATGTTTCTCTTTTTATGTTCGTGCCATGTGTGTTTTATCGCAGGCGATACAAAACGTTTGATTAGAGCATAAAATGTTTTTTTTCGGACATAAAACATAATTTTATTGTTTCGGCAAAAGATTTAAATGAAGTATAGCCCAATCCCGTAATGTACATTGCAGTGGCTATACTGACCGTCCCCATCGAGTGTCTATTTACAGAGTTTTGAGATCGCCATGTTATTGCATGTCCCTTTTCACAAACTGTTTTCACAATAAGTAATGAGCCCTTCGTTGATTGTTCTATGCTAGTGATAATATGTCCACACTGTTGACACAATCTAAACAATCCTACTAAACATTCCCAGAACACTATAAATGCGTTGAAGCTCACTTTCTTTGGTTGTCTATTTTCTGTAGGCCTATTATCTTCTATTTCGTCGTTGTCGTCGTCAGTTGTTGAATCATCACTAGACGAACTACAGGACGATGCACTGCACTTATAAATGTCTTCGTCTTCAACTTCTAAGGTGTCAGTTTCCGAGTCAGATTCACGCTCGTTACCATTTTTACCAATGCAATTGCATTTATAAGCGTTTATGTCTATCAGATCGCATTGAATACCAACATCGTTAGTGCTAGGCCTCTCGTCAGTGTCGGTTGTGATCATTTCTACCTCAACAGTGTCAGAAGCAACTAGTTGTTGTGCGTCACTATCTTGCACAGCTTCTGCTATTACCTTGTTTCGAAGATAGGCTGATTCTCTTCTTCGTTTATATTATTTAGGTGAAGATAGTAAGTTCCCTTTAAGTTTTTCGTGGGCACGGAACATTTCTTTAGAAATCGGTGAAATAAAACTTGCCCATCCCATCAGTTAGTCCAAACTGAGCTTTCAAAGAATTAGATATTTCAAAAGCTTCATCCTCAAAGTGGATAGAACATACAACAGAGTTTTTTCCGGGTGTAAGATCAACGCGATATATTTTATTTAGCCATGCCCGATGTCGATGTCGTACGGGCGATCGGTCACGGTTTGGGAATTTATGAAAGCTTATCTTGGTCACAGCACGTGTTTCTGATCAGTTGCTACACCCAAAAACACAACACACGGTCATGGCTAAATAGTAAAAACGAATAAAACACACATATATACAGTCTCAACACTAATTATTATGTACAACTACGGAATCTAATAAAAGCTTACTTCAGTCCCATTCTGCTACAAGACGCGTTTTCGACCGGTTTCTATAAATAGCTCAAATAGCTTATATAGTCAGGTTCACTATGTCGTAAAAAAAGACTTTTGTGGAATTTTTTTGGAGATTAGCAAAGTGCGATATTTTTGGAAAGCTTGAAACGTCAGGAATTCAAAAATCCATGTTTACATGTGCTCAATTGTTTGTATGGTCGCCATTTTGGATAATCAAAATGGCCGCCCGAAAATATGAATTTAACTATATCTTGGCTTTCAAGTGACGTAGGAAGTTCACATGAAATGCTATTATTATGTTTTAACACCAAGAATATTGTAATCAACGTCAATTTGGTAAATATGCAGCCACAGCCGCCATTTTGGATTTAAACAATGTCTGACCCTAAAATACAAATTTCACTATAATTAAGCTTCCAATTGACATAGAGAGTTCATGTTAGTTGTTCCTTCTATGTATATACACTAGGAATATATTAATAAGTGTTTACATTTGCATAGATGCCCGTACGGTCGTTTTTTTGGACTTTAAAAAATGGCTGACCAGAAATAATACTTGCTTGATATCTCGATATGTAATTGTTTAAGAACGTTGGTGAAAAAGGCTCTTCATTTTAGTTAAAAATCAAAATATCATAAATCCCTTCTAAAAATTGCTTTCATGCCCATATCGCCACCATTTTGGATTTAAAAATGGCCACCGTCTGTTGTATGCTCCCGCTTCCCGGAAGCGCTCTCTTACTTGACTGATATGGGTTTTTCAACGATAGTGCAGTATTTTGATGGACCTTTATGTGGTTCTAAATTTAAAAAACTGACGTAATGACAGAGAGTGGCAAAAACGGTACTGTTTAAATTAGTTTTAATCCAGTAGAACACCTCGCCCGGGGATTATACTGGCGACGGAGGGAAATTAATACCTTCGACATCTAAAAAGAATGGGGAAGGGTAGTTATTTAACAGTTTGCATGGGCCTAGACCCCCGGGAATTTGCAATCATGCCGGTGAAAAACGGCGGCGCCTTTCGCGCTCAGGGACCGACCGTGGGACAACGCTGGACGGTTTGGGTTTTGGGGGGTTTTGAATATTAGCAGAAAGTGCTAATTTTAAAGACCCTCAGAAAAAAAGAAGGGCAACGTTTGTTGAAAAAGCGGGGTCGGGATGTACGGGAGGTATCACAGTCTCCAGCGGCAGGGGCATTGGAGGTTCCAATTTTTTTGGTGCTGTCGCAGCTTTCTGTGAAGTTCACCCAGGGTAATTTCCTTACGAAAGGTCAAGTTCCGCCCCATTACCCCAACAAGGGGTGAGTCTTGAAAAGTTTGAATTTGGGTTTAAAGGCGCCAGGCTTTTCACTGTGGGTTTGAACCCCATAGAGAACACCTGCGTGCCCAAAAATTTTGGGGACAAAGTTTTTTCTAAGCACTAAAGAGAAAATTTAATGAAATAGGTCCAGATAGACCCTACAGTCTGTGTTGGACACTCTCATTTTGGGGGGATCCCAACCAGCGGCTAGGACTGGAGCAGGTAAGTCAGGCCTGGGGCTAGGCCCCTGAAAAGCAAGCTGAGTGAACAAGGTAAGTAGGCCTGATGGGGTCAAAAAAAACAAAATGCTTTGAGTGGCTATGTGGGACACATGAAAGGTATGAGGGTTCCAGCAAAAACAAAAATGCCATCTGGTCATCGTTGGGGCACTTTGGAGCTTGCTGTGGAAGAAAAGTAAAAAAAAAAGGGGAACGCACTAAAGGAACACGGGAAAAAAAAAGAGAAAAGCAAGGTTAGACAAGTTAATTCGATTCAAATACAGACGAGAGTGGAAGATCGCCCCGATTTATGCTTTCGGAGTGACCAGATTAAACCCCAGCTAACGTTTTTTGACCTATTGAAATAAAGTGGGGGGGGAATTGGTTTGGGGGTTATGGTTGATCAGGGAAATGTAATGTGTAGAAAAAGAAAACGTGGACTCGCTTAAAGGAAAAAAAAGTGACGCTGCTCTTTACTAAAGGCACTCTTTCCATATGGTAGAAAAAACCCCGCTGTCGGGGAAAATTTCCCAAAGCAGATGTAGAGGTAAGACCCGGCCCCGAAGGTAAGCGTTTTTGTTCTACTTATCAAAGGCAAGGGTGTCCACTTCTTGGGAAAGAGACTGCAATAAAACTAGGAGTTTTGAAGTAGGCCTGCAAGGAATCAATCAAAAGGGCCAAAATAAGCCTAAGCTGTATTGGGAAAGTTAAAGTTTTTCAAATGAAATTTCCCCCTAAACCATAGGGAAAAAGGGGTTACCAACCCTTTGGAAGATCCGTGCCCTTCAAAAATACTAAAACAAAACTTCAAGGTTGGAAGAACAAGATATATGAGAAGATTGATGGCCCATCGCAGTGGTCCTCGCGTCGGGGTCGTCCCTAAGGGAAATGGAGAGTAGGTTTTTCGTTGAATGGTCGGGAAAATACTCGGTGGAAAAGAGAAAAAACACATACCCAAATTTTGATGAGGTATCCCTGATCTAAGAGACAGTAAAAATTTTTTAGTAAACTCGATTTGAAGCGCTTTTTTTCCAAAAATTTAATTGTCCCAGAAAACAAAAGAGAGATAACAAAACCCGTGAATTTTTTTAGTACCTTAGGAAGGATACTTTCGACCGATCACCGACAATAAGCCCACGAATGCATATTTCACCGAAAGTAAAAAATGGTAGGTAGACGATGGTGTTAAGATTTCAATCCTATAACTAAATTGACATCGCCCCGGAAAAATCTAATATTTTCTGACCCCTTTTCTAGGCTGTTGGTCCCGGGAAAATGTAAAACACTTTTTTAGGGTGAAGGGGAGAAAGTTTTTAAATCATAGTTTTAGTCACAACACCATAGCCTAAATTGAGGATATCGAAGATGCTTTTGAAACTGAATGGAAACTTCAGTCGTTCTCGTATCTCGAATCGGGTTCTTGGAGTGAGACCGAGCAAACCATTTATGCATTTGCCATGAACGGCAAAGGGAGGAAATACATCTTGGGGGGAAACGTTGATAATGCCAGTTGCTCTCAGGGAGGGAAACCATGGAAAAGGCCCACGAGGGTCATCCGGGAAGGGAGTTATGAAGCAAAAAAATTACGATCTAAGGGATGGTGGCCCCAAGGGGTTGAAGGGAATGTGAGCATTTTTCAAAACTTGTATGGTTCCCTTTTTCACTCACCTGATGTTTCCCGGGGGGCCTATTTTTACAACTCCCCCTGCCAAGCCGCCCTTGGGAAGAATAGCTGTAGATTTTGGGGCCCCACCATCAGGACATTACTTACATCCCATTTGCAATACAGTAGATTCTTTGAAAGGGGCATCATGAACTTACCCCTGAGAAAAAAAATCGAGAAACTTAAACCCATTTTGCTAGGTTTTGGTTTTTCCTTCATCCTTAGGTCAGATAATGGCCCCAATTTCCAGTGAAGAGTTCAAAAAAATACTGCGGAGAAAAAATATTGATTCGTTTTACAACCACCGTTGTGGCCGCAGGCAACGGGGGTGGCGCCAAAATCGTTCTTTTTAAAACGCTGCGGATTGCACAACAACAGGACAAGATTGGAAAAAAATTTTTTCTTCAGTATTAATTTTATACCGTAAACTTCGCATTACTTTCAGGGGTTTAAACCGCCCAATTCTTTACCCTAGGAAAATCGAGACAAAGTTCCCCGCTTGGGGGGCAAAAACAGTGGATATGGTGAAAACAGAGACCGGGACCTGAAAGGGGAAAGGGAAAAGGGAAGAAATCAGATAAAAACGACGCGTTTAAGGAAAATGTGATATGGAAGGAGATTTTTTTTGATGAAGCAAAAAAAAAACTAAAAAACTAATACCCCTATGTCCCCACCCCCACCCAAATAGTGTCAAAGAAAAGGGAACAGTATTCCGTTCAAACTCCTGCCGTCCCCCATACCCGGAACTCTACCCATTTTAAAGGTCCTACCAGAGATTTTCCCCCCTCTGGTTCCCTACCTGAAATTCCCCTTTTGAGCCTAATAACAAGGCTCTACAAAATGGAGATGTGCAGAACCATGGGACGCAGGAGGTCGTTCGAGCTGACGTTTCGCCCGAGAGCCCAAGATCACCGGCCCCAGTGAAACCCGGGCCGCAGAGGGAACGAAGATTGCCTATACGTTACCAAGACTAAGCAAAGACAATTTATACTCTGTGGTTTCATTTGATTACATTTAAGAACTTGATTGACTTTCTTCATAAATTCATTATGTACTAGTTATTCTATTTTCAACTATATATTTGATATTCTTATTTGTATTACTATTTTAATTGTTGTAAAGAGGGAATGTTGTATGCTCCCGCTTCCCGGAAGCGCTCTCTTACTTGACTAGATACTAGTGTTGCTAACTGACTAGTGCAGTAGTTTGATGTCGACCGTATGTCCGGTTCTGAATAAAACTGACGTAATGACAGACGAGTTGGCTAAACAGTGTACAGTGATTAATTAGTATGTAATCCAGGTAGAACACCTCGTCCCTGGGATACTACACCGTCAAATGAAAATTTCATGATATCTAGGCTTCCAAGTGACATAGAAGGAAAATTTAAAATAATACATACATACATACATTGTAGTAATGTAGCTACTAGTATCGTATGTACTCATATTGTATCTCTTCATCTCATGTAACTTTAGTAAGTAATATAATAAACCCCAATTGCTATAGGCCAAATGGTGTAACCTCAATTTACTTAGTAGTTCATATGTAACACTGTTATACTTCATATATAACTGGCGACGTAGATGGGATGGCGACTCCAGCAGCTACAGCTAGTGGTACGTACGGCATTGGAGGCGTACTTGGGGCAGTAGGCCCATTCAATCCTCTAGAAAGCTGGGATATTCATATTGAACGGCTTGAATTTGCATTTCAAGCTTTTGAGGTTAAGGATGACAGAAAAAAGCGAGTGTTACTGTTTTCTTGCATAGGCAAGGAAACTTACATGGTGCTGTTACATATTTTATCTACATTGTTATGTAGGATATAGATAAGGATAATAAGAAGTATGTACTCACGTAATAAGCTTCAATCATATGTTTATTATCACTTTATATTCAAGTTAGACATTTTATATTCCTAGGCTCTAGTCAAGTGGTGCCAACTGTCGCGCCACAACTCTGAGAACATATTAACTTACTTTCGCAGGTTGACCAACACTTTAGAGAGTGCACATATGTGACATACCCTTTTTTTTTTTTTTTTTTTTTTATAAAGGTTAATTATTGTCATTTTATTTTAACTAGTAATGAAATTATCTAGATTCAAATCTGTTATTATTACTGTTATTATGTTGAAAATAGCCAACTGCTACAATAAAGAATAACTACTACTACTAACTAAATTATTAATCGTTACTAAATACTTAATTATATATATGATTATTGATGTGACTTTTAACTCTTAACTGATCTTCTCATCTTGTAACTTGTCATTCCTCTTGGAAACGGAGTGGAACCTTGACTACTCGTCCACTTCTTGTGGTGTTTCGGTCAGCTCTGGCATCCTGCGGACTGCTAGCTGGAGGATTCTTCTGTAAAGTTACTTCAGAACGGTTCAGTACAGGAATTGGTATGTGATTTTTTTTTGGTGAGGTAAGTCTGAAGGGTTCAATTTCTGGAGTTTCCATTCTTACAGGATTTGGTTGAAAAAGTAAAGGAGTAGGAGGATGTGGGCATACTTCTGGAGTGTTTCTTGGACGGAGATGAATGCGGTTCGTCGTAGTGTGCTTCCTTCTGTTGTCTTTACTTGATACGAATTTGGTGTTTTATCCCTTTCGATTACTTGACCTGGTATCCATTTCCTTGTTGCTTTTTGAATTATTATATCTTGACCGTTCTTCAAAGGTTTAAGTTGTTTGGATTTTGCATCAGAGTTCTTCTTTTGCTTGTTCTGGTTTCTTTTAGGATTTGAAGGGTTTTGTTAGTTTGAATTTTGGCATCAATGTTTTTGTAGTAGTTGTTACAGTTGTCTGAGACGTCGACCCATTAGTAATTCTGATGGTGCTGGAAGATTTGCTTTCGGGGTGTTGTTGTATTCCAATATTGCCAGGTGTACATCTTCATTTGATTTGTACGCTTTTACTAATAAGGCTTCAACTGTTTGAATTGCTCGTTCTACCATCCCGTTGGATTTGGGGTACAGAGGGCTTGACGTTACTTTCTGTATATCATAATCTTTCAGAAAACTTGTCGTATTCTGTTGATTCAAAAGGGGGTCCATTATCCGAAAATAATTCCCGGGGTATACCGTGAGTACGGAAGATGTTTTAAGAGCATAAATTACCGCTCGAAGCAGTTTTGCTTCCAAGCAATCTTACTTCTATGAATTTCGAATGGTAATCTACGAGGACCAGATAGTCTTGACTGTTCACATGCAGAAAATCAATACCCAGCTTTTCCCAGGGCAGCTTAGGAATTGGATGGGGTGTTAAGGGCTGTGTCTGATTGGCTCGCGAGTATCCTTGACATACTGGACATTGACTAACAATGGTTTCGATGTCGTGCATCATGCCAGGCCAATATAGAGAATCTTTCACTTTGTTTTTGCTTGATATTACACCTTGATGTGATGAGTGAATTTTCTGCAATGTCTCTTTCGTTGACTTGATGGAATGATGATTCGATTGTTGATGTACATCAGACCATTTGATTCGTGTATTCCATCTTGATGTTGCCAATATGGTCGTACTTCTTCAGGTACTTGTGACCTGTGTTTTGGCCAGCCTTCCTTACATAACATCTTCAGAGCACTGAGAACGGATCCTTTTCAGTTTCGTTCTTCATTAGTTCTATTTTGTCATCTGTTGCACTGATGAGCGAATGAACTGTGCCCGTTTCTCCTTCAAGGTAGTCGGTGTTCACGTAGTTCTTGTCGTCAGGTTGTCGTGACAGCGCATCTGCGACATACATCTGTTTTCCTGGGACGTACTGCAGAGTAACGTTATATCTAAGAAGACGCATTACCAATCTTTGCAGACGTGGAGACAGACTTTCAATCGGTTTCTTCATGATGCCAAGTAGAGGCTTGTGATCTGTTTTGACAACAAACTCAATCCCATAGACATAGTAGTAAAATCTTTCACAGGCATTGACAATTGCTAATAACTCTTTTTCTATTTGGGACCATCTCTGTTGAGTGTCAGTGAGTACTGCAGAGGTGTACGCAACTGGTTTTCCTTCTTGCATGATTACTCCTCCCACACCATACTGGCTTGCGTCAGCTGATACTACTGTTTTCTTTGATTGGTCGTAGTAGGCAAGAACTGGGGCTTTTGTTACCAAAGTTTTTAGATCTTCGAATGCCTTTTGTTCTGGTGCTTCCCACACCCATTCATTCTTCATGCTTAGAAGACGCCGTAGAGGACTAGTCTTTTCTGACATGTTTGGAATAAACGGTGTCAGGTAAGTTATCATACCGAGAAAACGTTGCAGTTCTTGTTTAGTTTTAGGTGTTGCAAAACAGGAAATAGCCTGGACTTTCTTATAGTCTACTGCTATTCCATGTTCATTTATTGTGTGACCAATGTAGTCTACTTCAGTCACTGCTATTTTTAACTTTTCTCTTGAGAATCTCAGGTTCTTTTCTTCAGCTCTTTTCAATACTTTCTCCAAACGAGCATCATGTTCTTCGATATCTTTTCCATACACAAGTAAATCGTCGATGTATATAAGAATTCCTTCTATACCTTCAACGCCTCGTGCATTGCTTTTTGCCAGACTTCAGCGGCACTGTTGATACCATAGGGGAGCCTGGTGAAGCGGTACCGTCCCTTAGGTGTGGCTATGGTACACAATTTTGAGCTCTCTTCGTCCAGGGGCAGTTGCCAGAATGCTGTAGAAGCATCTAGTACTGAGAATACTTTTGCTCCTTGTAGCTCTGCGAAGATTGTGTCTGATGTTGGTATTTGATAGTGTTCCCTTTGGATGTATTTATTTAGTTCTCGAGGATCCATACATATTCGGACATTTCCGTTAGGCTTTTTACAATCGCAATAGGATTTACCCATTTTGTAGGTTCTTCTACTTTTTTTAGGATACCTTGCTTTTCCATTTTCTTGATTTCTTTTATTACCTTATCTTTAATAGATAAAGGTATTTTTCTTGCTGCCACTATTTTAGGTTGTGCATCTTCACTCAGCTTTATTTTGTATTCTTTTTTTAGTTTACCTAAACCATTGAAAACATTTTCATAGTTGTTTACTATCTTCATGGCATTTGTTCTACCCTGCATGTTGGAGACTTCTCCTGTTGCACTTGTAGTGTGTATTCTAGCCACAAGTCCTAACTTTTCTAATGCAGTAATACCAAGAATTGGTTGGGTTTTTCCTCTGAGATGTAGAATTCTATCTCTGCTTCCCCTTGTTTGGTTTTACACATGAACTTTGTCACTCCCTTCACTGCTATTTTATGGCTTGTATAGGATGTTATGGTTCTAGTTGCACTGTGTAGTTTTGGTTGTTTTGACATACTTTTTAGACAATCGTCCGGAATTATGTTGACTTCCGAACCGGTATCTAATTTAAAAGATATGTCTAGGCCTACACCTTGAATCTTAATTGTTTCTCTCCACTCAATATTATTCACTTGAGGGTTGGTAGGACCATGTTCTTTAATTTCCAAGACAAATTCTTCGTCTTCTTCTGAAGTTTGGTTTTGTTCCACGGATTGGACACGTTGCATTTTACACATTTTTTAGAAATGGTTAGGCCTATCGCATTTTGAACAAGTTTTACCATAGGCAGGACACTCTTTAAATTTGTGTATTTTCCCACACCTATAGCATGTCTTCTTCTCTTTTATGTCAAGTTTTTCTGTATCTTTAGTGGTACTATGATTTTTGAATTGGTTTTGTATTTTGAGGGTTGTAGGGTACTTCTTCTTTTGAATTGCATTTGTAGTTTCCCCCTGCAACTCTTTCATTTGTGCTTTACTTGTTTCATTTGCTATACAAAAGTTAATGGCTTTTTCTAGGCCTAGGTCAGGTTCTCTCAGTAACCTTTCCTGGACAGCTTTGTCCAATATCCCTAGCACTATTCTATCTCTGATTAGGCTTTCAGTTTGGGATTCAAATTCACAGGTCGATGCCAGATGTTTTAATTCTGTCACAAATGCATCAACTGTTTCAGTGGGATCTTGAGCCCTAGAGAAAAAATTTGTACCTGTCAAAAACAATATTTTTTCTGGGCTTACAAAAGTCCTCAAATTTTTGAAGTACAATATCTATCTTTTCTTTGTCTGTAGGGTCTGCATAGGTGAATGTATTGTACACGCCTAGTGCTTCATCCCCTATTAGATTTAATAAAATCGAAACCTGAAGTTTGGACGATTTATCTGTTTTTTCAGAGGCCTGCATATAAATTTCGTACTTCTGCTTCCACCTCTTCCAATTCTCTGCTATGTTTCCTATGAACGAGAGTTCCTGAGGGGGACGAAATTCCATGCTTGTTTTTCTTATTTATTAAGCTAGGCCTTTACTGTTTTGACAGGAGCACGTTTTTACTTGAGGTTAGGTTGACTTGTTTTTTATTGAAATCCCGTGAGCACTGGTTTTATTCTTATCCCACCGCTTGCCACCATGTTACATATTTAATCTACATTGTTATGTAGGATATAGATAAGGATAATAAGAAGTATGTACTCACGTAATAAGCTTCAATCATATGTTTATTATCACTTTATATTCAAGTTAGACATTTTATATTCCTAGGCTCTAGTCAAGTGGTGCCAACTGTCGCGCCACAACTCTGAGAACATATTAACTTACTTTCGCAGGTTGACCAACACTTTAGAGAGTGCACATATGTGACAGGTGCTACGAAGTTTAGTTTCTTCCAAGACACCAGCAGAGCTTACATATTATGCCGAGGCTCTGGCGTTACTCGCTGGGCGTTATAGCCCGAGGCCAAGCAAGAGGGTTCAGAGATTTAAATTTAGGAAGAGAATACAGAAGCCTACTGAATTGGTTTTAGAATTTTTAGGTGAGTTAAGGAAACTTAGCAAACATTGCCAGTTCACAGATTTAGAAGAAAATCTGTGAAAAAAAAAATGAAAATCAGCTGATCTCGGGCGTGAAGGATTTGACGCTACAAAGTACAAACCAAAATGTTGGCGGCTGGCGATACCCTAACCTACCAGCAGGCGGTAGACATGGCAATCGCAGCGGAGACAGCGGCACATGATGTTCAAGAGTTGCGGGGTAACGTCACTACAAACGTTAACAAGTTTAACAGTAGGCCTAGACCTAAATCGAAGGCTTATCAACAAACAAAGCATTTCGACAGTAGCGGAGCCGACAACTTGTCTGTAAACAAAGGGGCTACCGGTAGGCCTAAGCCTAGTACATGTTTTCGATGTGGCAATCAGTCACATAAAGCCAATGCATGCCAATACAAAAACTGTTACTTGCCATCGTTGCAAGAAGGTAGGACACTTGGCAAAAGTTTGCCGGAGCAAGTCTGCTACGTCTAGTAAGGACAGTGCAGGTAAGCCCTCGGTTTGTAATAAAATAAAGTAGAATCACAACCTGAACCTACTGAGTCATACCTTTTTAATTTCTCGGACGAGAGTTCGGAAATGTTTCGGGTAACAGTACAGTTAAACAGAGTGGCGGCAGAGATGGAGATTGATACAGGGACTAAGCACTCCTTGGTGGGGTGGTCCACATTTCAGTCTTTGTGGCCTAAAGATCCCCTCCGTGCAGAGTCCACACATCAGCTGGGACTTGGTCTAAGCAGAACCTGGCTGTGCAAGGCATTGCTGAGTTGAGGTAGGGTATAACAAACTACAAAAATTGTTCATTTTATTCATCATGAAAGACAATTGTCCTAGCCCTTTAGGGCGAGATTGGATTCGAAGCCTGCAGCTGAAGGTGAGTGGATTTCACAGGTGATCAAGGAAGTCAACATTCCCGTTGAACTTAAGGGTCTTGAAGAAGTATTCAAGCCAGGACTAGGAACCTATACAGGGGAACCAGTGCATGTAGAACTTGGTCCGGATGCAAGGCCAGTGTTTCGGCGACATTGTTCACCACCATTTGCTTTGAAAGCGAAAGCGGAATTAGCACCTGGAGAGAATGCAGGCAGAAGACTCAGCCCAAAAAGACAACACACTCCCAGTGGGGAACACCCACGGTTTTTTATGTAGCCAGAGCAAGATATGGAGAAGTTTGAGTGTGCGGGGACTACTCATGCACTGTGAATCCAGTACTTAAGACCGACATTTATCCTCTTCCAACGAACACGGAAAGGTATTTACTACCTTAGCAGGTGGACGTTTTCTTCACCCGTTAGATTTAGACCGAGCGAAATACACAGGTAACGTGTGGATGAAGAATCCTCCCAGGTGTTAACCCTCAACCACACACAAGGGTTGTTCCGGATGAGACTTTACCATTCGGGCTGGCGTCATCATCTGCCATATTTAAGCTTTTAAATGGAGACACTGTTAAAGGGTCTTGAAGGTGTTGTGTTCTTAGAAGATATTTTAATCTCAGGTTCCACTCTGGAAGAACTCTGGAGGCGTACACGAGCTGTGCTCGAACGTATTCAGCAAGCTGGATTGAGACTAAAATTATCAAAATGTCGATTCGCTTTAGACACTGTGGAATTTCTAGGATTCCGAATCGATGCAGCAGGCATTCATCCTACTGATGAAAGGAGAAAGCGTTGTTGGATGCACCCTCGCCTAAGAACATCGAAGATCTTGAATCGTTCCTTGGTTTTTTAACTTTCTATGAGCGTTATCCCTCATATGGCAACCAAGATGGCACCTTTGTATGCTCTGAAGAGTCGAAAAACACTGTGGAACTGGACGACTGAGCATGAAGATTGTTTCCAACAATCAAAGCGACTGGTCAGCTCAGATCAAGTGTTGGTTCACTATAGTTTGCAGAAACCACTAATTATTTCCTGTGATGCGTCACCTTACGGCGTGGGAGCGGTGCTGGCTCATGAACAACAAGATGGCTGGATCAGAAGCCCCAATCGCTTTTGGGTCACGGACTCTGCAGGCAGCAGAGAAGAACTATTCGCAACTAGACAAAGAATTTCTATCCATCATGTATGGCCTTGAAAAATTTCATCGCTACATTAGTGCACGACCCGTAACGATCATCACGATCATAAACCATTGGTCGGTTTTACTGTACAGCCAGGTAAGGCGATTCCGAAGTAATCTCTCCTCGTATAACAAGGTGGATGCTCATTTTTGGCGAGCTACAACTACGAATCAAGTTCCGTCCGGGCAAGCAACATGGAAATGCGGACATGTGTAGCAGACTCCCGTTGCCGGGGCCTGCTGAACCGGAATATCCCCGACCCGGAAAGATGTTTTCTTTTTTTGCAGGAAGCACCCGATGATTCTCCTCTTTTCGGTTTGAGAATGTGACTGAGGAGACGCAGAGCGACGCAGTTCTGCCCACGTGTGAGGCAAGGGGTACTTCACGGGTGGGATACCAAACAACTACCTCCTGAATGTCAACCGTATGTTCATAATTTCAATAAACTTTCTGTACAGAGAAACTGTCTTCTGTATGGAATCCGGGTGGTCATTCCTGCCAAGCTAAGACCACAAGTCCCGAGGCTGCTTCACAAGGTTCATCAAGGGAGGGTTTTCGTACTAAGGCGATCGCCCGCAGCTATGTGTGGTGGCCAGGAATTGACAAGGAGATAGAAGATTTAATATCATCATGTCAAGCTTGCAGCGAGACGCGACGACTTCCTTCTAAATCGAATGTGATACCGTGGAGCATTCCGTCACGAGCTATGTCACGAGTGCATATAGACTATGCTGGACCCATACATGGGCAGACATTCTTCATTGCGGTAGATGCATTTTCCAGATGGTCTGTCATTAAGAATACTAGAGGATCAATGACGTCGACTACGGCTATCAATGTTTTACGCGATAGGTTGCAGATCAAGGCATTTCCGACCCTTCTGGTATCGGATAATGCGGCGGCGTTCACATCAAAGAATTTCAACAATTCTTGTCAAAAAATCTGATCGAGCACATTACTTCGCACCGTTTTAATCCCCGGGTTCTAATGGTTTGGCCGAAAGAAATGTTCAGATTTTGAAAAACCTACTGTACAAGGTCTCACCAAGTAACTGGCACAGTGAACTTAGTAATATTCTACTGGCACTACGGACGACACCCACGGCTTCTACAGGCGTGTCACCATCCGAGCTACTGATGGGGAGGAGACTGCGTACAGTACTCGATAAGTTACATCCTGATAATGTACTTTCGAATCAGGTAGAGCGTGACAGGATGGCTGTTAATGCTCAATCCAGAGATTCACCAAGTCGTCAGTTCTCGGTGGACACTCCAGTTATGTTCAGAAATCATGGTCGGGGACCTCAGTGGCTATTAGGTGCCATAACTCAGGTCCATGGTCCTAGAAACTTCACTGTTACCGATCAAGATGGAGGGTCGCGGAGGCTTCACTGCGATCAACTATTGATCAGAAGAGTTAAGAACTCCAATTCTCAACAACAAATCCCCGGTTGTAGAACCTAGACTCAAATAAAGACTGTCGGGAACAACAACAACAGGTTCCAGAGACGTCAACGGGCCCTCGAGGAAAAAAAAACTCAAGAACCAGAAGAGGGAGGTTTCCTTGCCGGCAACATTGAGTGCTACAAGACCAGTGAGAGAACAAAAGATACCTACGTATCTAAAAGACTATGTTGAATGATTCTTTCTTTCTTACATTAGTTTTTGTGTAGTTCTCTTTTCAAGGGGGGAAGAATTGTTATGTACTGTAGAAATAACGTCCCGTGTCTAGAGACTACTTTATGTACTGTGGTAATAACGTCCGTGTCTCGAGACTACTACTAAGGCAGTGATGAGGCATCACTATGGCGGTGGACTACCGTGTGATTAGCGCCTGGGTCTCCTGACACGCGCTTCTAGATGTTTCTCGTCTGCTCATGACTAGGCGTCATACATTGTAGTAATGTAGCTACTAGTATTGTATGTACTCATATTGTATCTCTTCATCTCATGTAACTTTAGTAAGTAATATAATAAACCCCAATTGCTATAGGCCAAATAGTGTAACCTCAATTTACTTATGGCGTTTTCCATTGGCATGCACTCGGCGGGTGCAGAGATGTCATTGTTGTCAACCTCCACTGGAATAACATTACAAAACTGAACAAATGAAAAGACAAGTGGCAATCCAGTGCAGACTAGGGCGCACTAGTGCGACCTGAGTGCGGCCAAAATGGAAAACGCCATTAAGGGCCCCTTACACGGGAATTGAAAAAGTAAAAAGTAAAAGTGAAAAGAACGAGTAGCTTTTCGAAGCCCTTTACACGACAAAGAGAAAAATTTGTGCCTGGCGTCACCTCTCGGCCTTTGTGCGAAACTGATGCGGCAAGAAGGGGTTACATAGGACGTGTCGAACTATGTTCTCAGTCTCAGTCTATTCTCATTCTCAGTCTCATTCTCAATCTCCCGGGCTCATTACTAGAAGTGAACTTTCGGTCGTTTCTTGGTGGGAGTATCAACAATGCTTTTCAAAATCAAAACAAACAGACGAACAGCCGTGGAGTTTACACATGCAGGTGGCCGCTGATTGCGATCTTAACAGTACCTTTAAGTGTTTACATCACGTTTCCATTCAAATTTGACTCTGTGCTATTAATTTCTATATTATTTATTACATTTAATAATTTATTTGGTTACTCAACGTGATTTGGAAGTGTTTTTAAATTTGATCGTCTCCCGAGGCCGCCATTTTTTAGTAATAAGAATGAAAACGATTGTGGGTTTTTTCGTTACTTGGTTTCATTCCCGTTCTCAGTCTCGATCTGGACCCTTTCGTACATTCTTTCTGACGTCACCCGATTATTGATGACGTAAAAACTGAGAATGAAATTTAACACTGAGCCACGTTTTTCAAGCAATCAGACACGTCCTAACCATGACAATTGTTTTCTTCAATCTTGATCTTCACACAGTACTTGCGCGTGTTTGTTTACAAAACCTAGGGCCTAGTGGAGCCTAGGCCTAGGCCTAGGTTAGGTACAAACCTGATGCTAAAAACGGCAACGTCACTGCCAGCCTTTCTTCAGCCGCGATCGGGTTCCGCATTGCCTCTCTATTTTGGGGCAAACTAAATGTGCTAGTTTGGTAGACGCTATGAAACACAATTTTTTGCGCGTATTTTTCAAGTTGACGGGAATAACATTCAGATGACAATCGGGCGGGAATTTCCACCGCCACTTATATATCAAGCTGTGGCAAAGGTGTTACGTTTTTCTGCATTTTGATTTCTTCCCAAAGTTAAACTCAATGACAACGTTGTCGACAATCACGGTCAACTCTTCAAGGCCATTCCTACTTTTCACTTTTTACTTGTCGAGCAGATCCGACAAGTTGGGAGACTTTTCACTTTTTACTTTTCAACTTCCCCGTGTGAAGGCAACTCGAAAAGTCCCATAAGCTGCACGCTATCTCTACTACAAAAAAGCTACTTTTTCTCCTCACTTTTCACTTTTTACTTTTCCAACTTCCTCGTGTAAAGGGCCCTTTAGTAGTTCATTTATAACACTGTTATACTTCATATATAACAGTCATCAACTAAAATTAGAAAATAGAGTGAACCAGGGTGCTAAAAGAACAATGCTAAATCGTGTGGCAGTGTTCCTTCATTTGTTTCGAGTTTCAGTAGTTCAAAGTCCGAGCATCAGAGTGTTATCGTCGCTTTTTTGCGCGACTAATCGATTATTGGCCGATATAGCAGTTGTTTACTTCAAAATATTGATAAAACAAAAGTCTTACGCACGTGAAAGTCACATGGCAATTAAATAGGCCTACAATATTTGAAAGCATTTCGAGGCATAATAAAATGTTTCAATGTACTGTCTACTGACCAATCAATATAGAAAGTGATTATCATTGACCATTAAAGGTGAGAAAGGGCGCATGACGAGTAATTGCTAGGCTATGCCCTTATGAGTTTTAATTAAATTCATTCTACGGAATAGCCCGTAGGCAGTTTCTTGCAAATGGCTGTATGAATCGGCCAACTATAACACATTAACATCCAAGAAGATGAGATGACATGAAGACCGAGATGACCAAGGCTGGCCTTTCCTTATCTTGTTTACTGGCATTCGGGCTCCAGCCCTCGCAACCCGCGCCAACGCATCGTAACCTTGACTAGACTATGACAAGATATACACCAGATGCAAGGATCAGTGAGTGTTATCTTAATGGCCTGCAATCACCACGCATGGGGCCTGTTACTGGACAAGTGGACTTATCTTTTTTCCAAGGCAGCGAGAGCTAAGGGCTAAGCGCGGGCGATAGTGAGAGATTTCCCACATGCCCAGACGGGCATGTAGAAAAATAATCTACGTGCCCGACCACTTTTTTTAGATGCCCCGGGCATCTCGGGCATGGTATTTTTTTAGCCCTGCATACCATTATGATGATCAAGATGACGCCATGAGGACTACATCTATGACATCCAAGAAGTCAACCCGCCACCAGCTACCATGAAGACAGAAGGCGTAACGGGTACAATAATACCACACTGGACAAGAGACATGTCAGATCACTGTCAGGTTTTATGAATTTCTTACATCACTACCTATCATCACTAACCCGGTTCCTGAATTGAGATGTCACATTTTAGGCGTAAGGCTAATGTAAACATGCGCTTTCTCATATCTTTTGTGCTTGTCGGCGTTTTTCTTTTGAATTATAATGTCCTTTGTTCATGCCGCCGACCTGTGGTAGTGTGCTGAGTATGCCCCCCCCCCCACCCCTCCTGCCTAACTGCTCATGTGATGAGCCTGGGTTTGGTCGGGGTGGCTTGACAAGCCGCAGGTATACAGGTTTAAAAAAACTGAGCGGTCCCACGGCGTGTGGCTCGTCAAGCCTCAAGCCTGCACCTGCTTGTCCGAGCCTGGCTTGAGGAGGCTTGTAAGGACGGATTTCATAAGGTCAAAAGGGTGAAGAACAAAACAAATCTCGCCTTTTCATTCATACGAGTGGCGAGCCAGTGGGTCCTCGTGGGACCGCTTCAACGAGCATGTACAAACCGGACTACCTGACCTGACCATTTTTTATTACCCCTTGCGCGTTTTCTTTGGCTTGTGCAAAATTTACCGACGACTGACGGGAAGTTCATTCTTGCGCGACGCAAGCCCGAGCCGACCCGGTCCCACGGCGTGTTGCGCGATGATCCTACCCTTTTTTTACCTGCGGCTCGACGAGCAACGCCCCGTGGCACTCCGGCTTTATGTTTTCAATCTGCTAGAAGTCAAAACTTAAAAACTATCACCCATGGTGATAATTGCCTTTCCTTATCATGTTTACTCTCATTCGAGCTCCAGTCCCCCCCCCGCCAACGCATTGTGACCTTGACTTGACTGTGACAAGATATAAAACAGATGCAATGAACAGCCCGCTGCTGTTCCTCTTTCGTGATGATGAAATACTACTTCATTGGCACGTCATTGTTTATAGAACAGCATTACGTCCGAGATATTAGTCCATTAGACACCCCACACAATTTTTTGTGTTTTTCCGTATAAATAAATTTATTGTAACCCATCACCACTTAACCATAAACTGCACCTTCACCTGACATCATTCCTTCATAAAGAATTTAGAAAATTCATCAACCCTAATAGGATATTCTGAGGACGGAGGTTTGCAAGCTGAATACAAAATGAAGTAAGATATAACGTGGACTATCGATTACGGGACAGGTTCCTCTGAAAGGACGCGGGTAAAGTAGACGGGTACCCGGGTCGTAAAAAAGTCGGGTTTCGTCATCCTAATTCTAGTACCTACCGTGGTACATTGATTTCCGCGTATATCAAAATCCTTTCACAATCATGTTTGTATTTCCATCATGTTATGTTAATCATGTTGTAATTTATACCATGTTCTTTGAATATATTATTATTTATTTTATAACTAATAACTATGAAAAATGTGATTGTTTACTAATTGTCTTGTATTTCAATAAATAATATATTTTTAATGTTAACCATGTGTTCTGTTTTCATAGTTACATTGTTAGTAAATTTAGTTTTTATTTCAGAATAATAAGTAGAAATAGTAGGGAACTGCATTACCACATAACCTCAGTTAGTTAAAAGTCCGAGCAAGGCGCACCGCCACTAGTCTCAAACAGTTCTTCATGTCGCCTGCAGAGAGTAGCACATCTACGGGTGGAGGGTATAGTAGTATCTATGGAGTGAACCATCCCAGGCAGGCTCCTTCATAGGGCCACACAGGTCAGAGTGTACCAGTCCTAATACCTCGGTGGCGCGCTTTGCCCCTGTCTTTACAAATGGAAATTTAGTCAGCTTACCTTGTATACATCCTACACATGGCTGCATCTCTGTTTTCTCAAATTCTACACCTTCAGCAATTCCATTCCGGAAAAGGTTCATGCTTCTGTGGTTTAGGTGACCCAATTTCTTGTGCCACAACTCCTGAGAATTGATCCCTTGTTCAATACCATTTAGCAAATTCACTAAATCAACATTATAGGCCCAGTGACTTGGCCTCTCGATCAAATCTAGCTTATACAACCCACCTTTCCTTGAACCTGTAGCTATAATTCACCCTCATACGAAAAACTTTCACTTTTGATTACCTCACAGCCCTCAGCTGAAAACAACATAACTTTGTTTTTATCACAGGTTGCTCCAACTGATAGGAGATTTGCCCCTAATTCAGGAACGTTAGTTACATCCTTGATTCGGCCTACCCTAGAGTCACTTCTGTCATGCACAGATAATTCTACCGTTCTACCGGTTGCTTTTGTAATGTTATTGTTGGCAACAGTTACCTGACCTGAGCATTCCGTATAGTTTTCCATTATTTTACTATTAATACCCATATGGGTGGTATCACCGGAATCACATACCCAATCATACTTTTCAGATTACAACCCCTTTCACTATTATCACTTAGATCCGCAGCACGAAGCGCAGTAAAGAAGGTCCAGTTGTCTCCCTTATTTCCGGTCTGTTGCTGCTGCTTCTGCTGTGAGTTGCCTTGTTGGTTGTAGTTGTTTCAACCTTGGCCTTGTGTTGCGACCTAGGGGATAGCACGGGGCGAGCAGTGGTCACAAACCCCCTAGGTGAAGGGAAGGGGGGCGAGGTAAAGGCTAGTGGAATGTAATTTATAGGAAGAATGTACGGGAAGACAAGAAATTGGGAAATATGGGGAAAACGAGCTGTAAATAACGAACCACTTACCGGCTTGGAGGGGGCCGGGCGAAGGAAGTTGGCGAGAGATGATCGGCCGGGTTGGGCGTAGCGGGCGTGGAAGGCGTCAGCGCGAGGCGTTATTGGCCCCAATGGTGTAGAAGGGAGCACCGGGGATGTTTAGGCTTAACTTAATATTAACGGGTAAAAATTTAAAATGAAGAGGGCGAGACGGCTGCCGTAGCGTGAGCTATCAAGAGGTGCTGGTTTTTCTTAGGATAGTGCCCGAGAGATGGAGCGTGCGTTGTTACGGCTGCGGCCCGAATAAAATCCCCTGTCTACAGGTACATGCAAAAATACCCGGCAAGTGACCAGAATACGTCACAGCGGCGGGAAAATGAAAAAAATGTTTGGGTGGGAGGAGAGACAAAAAACAGAGAAGGGGCGAAAAACCCGGCCCCCCCCCCAAAATGGGCAATTTTACGTCCAATCCGACACAAGAAAAAATATAAAATAGAGAACAAAGATCCAAAACCCCTGAGGAGAACTAATTCTCAGGAAACAAATCAAACAAGGAACTGTTAGCAAAGAACTAGAATGAGAAAACTAGGTTCCAAACAAACTGCTTTTTAGAACAAGGAAAGATACGAGGTGCTGTCGGGCGTTAGGACAAGGAAGACTTTGAGTTTTGTTCACTGGCCTGATGTAAGAGCCCGTCGACGTGCTTATAGTGGCAAACAAACCCAATCCGTCGTTTCGACCGGGATGAAGTACCCTTTTATGAGTCCATCGGCCAGAGAGAGGGATGCTTGGGGGATCAAGCAGGGAAAACCACGTTCGACTTGGGAGGTCTCGGGTGGTTTGGGTCATTTCCCGCGCGCATTTGTGTATGTAAATCCCTGCGGGACAAACGAGTCCAAAAGGCTGGGTAATTGGCGTACTCGGTCCAAAGGACAGGTGCGTTGCGTTGTCGGGCTCAAGGCTCGGGCGGGGCGAGCAACGAGGCACAAGCCGGAAGTGGCCAGGCTCAGATAATCGGGCCCTTTGGGGCGGGGTCTTAAAGGCGTGGCACATAGGGGTCGGGTTTTGAGAACAGCCTCGATGCGTGAGAAAACGTTGCAATTCTTATGCGTTGTGAGGGTGTCGGAAAGATGAGGCGATGTAGAAAGAGATTAGCGGAATTTGACACCCCAGCTCCATAACCCTCCAATTAGGGGAAAAGGGTGGATAAAGGGCCCAACGCTATTTCACCGCGCAAGGGAGTAGAGTGAAGTTTGGAGTGGCAAGGAACTCCTGAACTTCACGGAGTGACCTCGCGGCAAACATAGGCTTGGGGCCCCCATCCGAATAAATGGGGCGGCAAAACCTCTTCGTGAAAACGGACTGGGCCCGAAGGGAGCTAAGAAGGCTTCCGTAGTACTCGGAGCCCATCTCCCCGGGTGGAGGGCTTGATGGCCTGCGGACAAACAGCCTAGATACCCTTTTTTGCGAGAGGTTTTTTTGGTGTGGTTTAAACCAGACCATGGCCAGCAAGTCTTCCCCGCCATGCAGGAAAAAAAGACAAAAAAAAACGGTTGTACCCCCTGAAGGAAGGGTGCCATCTTGGCTTGCTAGGTCTTTGGCGGAAACGGGCATGTAGGCATCCCCCCGATTCGTTGTGGGGTTTAGGCGCCGGAGTGGATGACGCCATGCGTTCTGGTTTCGAGCTTGAACGGTACGGGGCGGATTGAAGAGAGATTTTGTGAAAAGAATCCCAGGTACGTGGAATAGGGCCTGCTTTAGGCAAAGCAGTGATCGTGATCTTCTGGAAGTGGAATGGTAGGAGTTTTCCGGCCCCCCAAGTGCACGGCTGTTTTCGCTGACTTGTTCAAGGATAGGTGAGGAGGAACTTGATTTTTTCCGGGATGTTTTCGGATTTGCCCTGAAATAATTGCTTTGATTTATGCTGATCATGAGGTTAGGTCTTCGGGAAGTGGACGGGCCCCAGAGGCCTTAATGGAGGTGAGAGGTTTCCCGGGGGGTTTGGGCCAGGGGGGTTCGAGTGAACTCACCCACAGCCAAAGTCCCGTGACGCGAACCCAAGGTTGGAGATTTCTCGGCGGTGGAGCAAAAAACCCAAAATGTTGGTCGTTACTAGATTGGGGGCAGACAGTTTCCTTCGGTCAGATCGAGGTGGGGTTTTTGGTAGCCGGAGTGTGGCCCGGGGTTTCAGCTGTTGTGGCACAGGCGGAGGGCCGCACCCAAAGGTGCCATCGCTCATTTTGGAAACCACGAGCGCACAGTCGGCGGTGGTTTCGTTCAGAGGTTAATGAATCATCAGTAGGCGGAGGTCCCCAGTACCTCGACGGACACGGTTGGGGGACGAACGTTTTGGGCGGTAGGTGGATTTAGCAAGCCATGCGAGAACAATCATGGAGCCCGTTACAGGACAGTGGATTCAAATAGCGAACAAGGAGGGAATGCATAGTGGATTGGGACAAGTCGAGAGAGCAAGGAGCGCAGAGGACAGTTCAAGTTATGATTGTAAAGGGCTTCAGAGGAGCGACCTTGCTTCACCCCGCGCAATAGCGTGATGTGCGAGGTCGATCCACGTTGTGGGAAGGTAGAGGGACTGCAGCAAAAGCTTTCTGAGAGGTCACAAAACCCGACTACCCGGTGATTTCCACGACTCAGGGGAAGAGCGGGGGATCTTAAAGGAGGATAGTGGACACGTCAGAAATAGCGACAACCAACTCTTTTGAGTGGTCAGGATTAAGTCATCCTTTGGGAAGGGGAAAACCCAACAAAGATGTTGCAGGAATATTTTCATCCAGCCACATAGGGGGGAGAAACCGAGGGTCGAAGTTTCTTGCTAGTATAGAGAGTAATCGTTTAGTGACAGGCCCGGAAAAGGGGTTTCAGGTGGACGAGAAGGAGTCAGAACAAGGATCCACAAACAATCAAGATCTTTAGCCTTGCTCTTCATTTGGAGAATACCAGAGGCGTTCTAGGTGACCCTGAGGAAGCGCAATCAGTGCATTCAGGACCCCATTATAGCCTTTCCCGAGTTTGAATCCGCCACAGGCCGTGAGTTTTCTTGCAGCTGGATTGCAGGAGAGAGCCTGCGGGCACAAGCTCGGACACGAATCGTCGAAAACTCTGACCTGAATACCCATGAGCGCGAGGAGGGAAACGATATTTCGTCGACCACCAGTTGAGAAGCCCCACGTGAGCTAGAACGCAGAGGACGTGGGGCATACGTGACTGTATTAGCTGGTACTCAACGACGGGCCGGTCAGGTACGGTCGCCAGAAGATGTGTGGTGAGACGGTCTCAGGAGGACGAGAACTGTGGGTACATTTCCCTTAGGTCCGCCAGATGCAACAGCGTGAGTCGGGAACGTGGTTTAGAATAGAGGGAAGACCCGGGTTTGCGCTTCGGTCCCTAAGAAGGTTTCCCTGGTTCAGAAAATTTGCCGTTTTGGGTCCGGGGAAGAGGCGTTGAAGACTACACGGAGTTTTGTGCTGGAAAGGTGAGTTTGTGCACACATTTGGTGAGGTATCGCGTAATAAAACGGGTTGGGACGCAGGTTGTTTGTGCCAGAGGAGCATAGTCTTGCATAAAGTGCTGATATGCTTCATCTTGTTCGGGGGTGCGCTTGGGGTCGCCGTTCTAAGCTTAGTAGCTTTGATAGCTGCGTGGGTTTGGAGCAGAGAGGTGAGACAAAAGGTTTTGAATGGAAGCGAGAGAGTAGCGTCGGTTTCCATCGCCGTGTGTAAGGAACGAAATGTCCTCACCATCTCATCCTCGGGGCCCTTTGTGTTAAAGGGCGTACAATTTCCTCAGACCCCCAAAAGAGACGGAGAGTTTGGTCCAACCTTGTTGGAGAGCGCAAGGGGGAGATAGAGGGGCTTGGGCTCAGCATCAGAGGTGTGTACAGGTCCCATGACCACCCATCCAAGACAGTGTTTATCGCGGAAGGGCTGCCTCTGATTACCAAGTCCCATTTCTGTGCAGCACGTCGAGTAGAGATCGGCTCCGAGGAGGAAATCAACCTGACCCCTGAGGTGAAATCTGTCGTCAGCAAGAGAGGGGTCACGATATTTTTCATACACCTCGTGAGGTACATAGTTTGCAGGCATTTTACCAGTGATGGTGGACAGCACCAGAGCTTCGACAGCAAAACTATGACGAGGATTGATCCGCGAAGCTATGTCACAGTGGACAGTGCCATTGCACCCTAGCAGCTGAGTGTCCGATGCCAGAGATTCCGTCACACTTGAGCGGAAATTTCAAGCCGAGACGCTTGGTGAGAGAAAGAGTGATCGCTGACACCTGTGAGCCTGGGAAACAATGACAGCACGGAAGTGTTGATAGTGTCCAGAGCTATCCTTAATTAGACCGGCGTAGAGTGCCGAGAAGTGCGGTGCGTTTGAAGAGGGACCATCCTTGAGATGGAAAACCAGTGCGAGGCCTACAACAGCTGAGTTCGGGCCAACCGGCGGGTTTGGGAAAGCATCGTTAGAAGTGCTGACTGCAGAGGAAGTAGGCTGCGTCGCCGAGTGGAGCAAGGAGTGATGCTGTTTACTTCGGCAGTCACGACACGAACCTTGAGAGAGACATTGGGGTTTCTCGAGATTGCCCAAACAATTAAAACCCTTTTTTAATTTCTCAGTGTGGGTTGTATCTTTCTGCCACGGATTGGTTGAGGAAGGCTTGACAGTTGTAGATAGTATGGTCGCCCTCACAGGCTGGACACGAGCGAGCAGTTTAAATGGCGATTGTGTACTTGCACGCCATGAAGGAGTAGATGTTTCGAGGTGAGTAAGGAAATTTAATTTTCCGAGGTGGCGGTGAGAGGGTGAGAATTAGTGGAAGGGTTGAGCTTGGTGGGATGAGGATGATCTAAGCCACATAACTCCATCGTGCGACTTTGCTCTTCAAGGAACTCAATGAACTGTTTGTATGTAGGCGAGGCATGCGAAGAGCATTTGGTTTCAAACTGCTTCCGCGTATAGGGTCTAAATGAGCAAGAGTGAGTGATAATAACAAGAGTCGGCAAGGTCATCTATGCCTAAGCCTTGAGTGCATCACAGAGCTTCGGTGAACATTGAGAAAATGTTGAAGTGGGGGAGTGATTTCCATTTTTCAGAGGTGTGAAGTCCAGCACCTGTTGAATATACATGTTGGCAAGCAAACGTTTGTTTTGATATCCGTTTATCAAGGCTGCATACGCGAGAGCATAATTTTCATTGAAATCTGGAAGCTAGAGATCGTCGCTAAGGCTGCGTCATGGAGCGATGACCTTAAGTAGTGAAACTTTTGAACTGCGTTAAGAGTGGGGTTTTGATCAACTAATGAGTGATAACTTATAACGCATAATACTCAGGCCAGCGTGCAAAGTCACCATTAAAATTGGGTAATTTAATGGTAGGCAAGGAGTTTGTTGAATGAACAACAGCTGGTTGTTGAGACTTCTGGGGTGGTGGTAATTAACCTTGAAGCTGTAATGTAACGCTTTCGAGCGGCAAATATCAGATCTTCGAAGCTAATTCTGACTTTGCTCACCTCAATGGGTTTAACCGTTTCGCCAAGCTTAGAGTTAAAGACGATGACAGCTTCTTGCACCTTATCAAAGTCAGTTTTTAGTGACGTCAGCTCGTCATAGCGAGGCTTGAATAAATCTAATTCATCGGGTTTTAGATTATTGAACGAATCGAATGTGCTTTGTACTTTAGAGAATATCTCTTCTCTGCTATTAACAAGAGCCGTAGCTTGTTGCTTTACTTCTGGCGTCATTGTTCAGAAAATAAATAAAAGCAGAGTTTGAGGCAGAGACTACACGTGGTGCAACGTGAGATACGTGATGAGAACTATCGGTAAATTCCGAAAAAGTAGAATGTACACTAGATACGAGAGGTGCGGGAAAAAAAACCTAATTGTTGTTTTGAGAGAAGATAAGAGACAACGAGAATATGTGCTAATATTGCACGTCACTATCAGAGAGAGGAATTGTATAACATTCAACAATGCTAGAAAATACGAGGGAACCAAAGAGAAAGAACACCCTTGTTTCTAGAAAATGCATCATTGCACCTGTCGAGAGTCGAACTGTGCGCGAAACATGACATAACAAGCGAAACAAGAGAACACAACTATTCGGGAATCGAACAGCAGTGTGAATAACACGTGAACGTGATTTAAATATTGAAATATATAATATTCAACGTAGGGCCTAATAGAGAGCAAACAGCGATCTGATCAATAATAATATCAGATGAGAGACATAGCGAATCGGCAGGCATAAACAAATGCCGGCTCTACGGGCGAGATTACGTAAGCGCCGGAGAATGAGGGACTGACAACTGACTCAGAGCGAGAGCTGACGTACAAGTGAATTTTACAAACGCGACGAGACAAGATTTGACACGGAAATGAAAATTCAAAGAAATCAAGGCGAGAACAAGAACTGAGTTATTTAAAAGGAAGATACTGGCTGAACATCCGTATCGGAGGACCATATGTTATAAATAAATAAATAAATTTTTATTTAGAGTCAGCCCACTCAGTTATATAACTGATTTTCAGTGGGGGACTTTAAATCAAACGACCAAGCCAACCCTGCAGGCCCCGACGCAATCGTCGAGTGAGCGATAACCAACCAAAGATAGATATTCTTAATAGGAAATATAGCAATCAGTGGTATGGACAGTGCGAACACCCGCGGATCAACGCCAGAATCAACAAGGCCGATTCAGAACAACTTTGAAATTTATTATGTGCTTCGTTGCTAGGACGGCTCCAAAGTCACCGTTTACAAACTCCTAAGACAAGAACTGATGGACTTAAGTCCAAATCAGAAGTTAAAAAACTTTTGACTCTAGCGGGAATCGAACCCTGGACCTTCTGCATTGGAAGCAGATACGCTAACAACAAGACCAACGAGCCTAGGGGATAGCACGGGGCGAGCAGTGGTTACAAACCCCCTAGGTGAAAGGAAGGGGGGAGAGGTAAAGGCTAGTGGAATGTAATTTATAGGAAGAATGTACGGGAAGACAAGAAAATAGGGAGAATATGAGGAAACCAAGCTGTGAAATAAACTGAACCACTTACCGGCTTGGATGATGGCTGGGCGAAGTGACAGTTGGCGAGAGATGATCGGCCAGGTGGGCGTAGCAGGCGTGGAAGGCGTCAGCGTCGAGGGCGTTATTGGCACAATGGTGTAGAATGGAGCACCGGATGATTTAGGCTTAAACTTAATATTAACTGGTATACACTTAAATGAAGAGGGCGAGATCGGCTGCACTGTAGACGTGAGCTATCGAGAGAGGTGCTGGTGTTCTCGTCGGACTAGTGACCGAGAGACTGGAGCGTGCGTTGTCTACGAGCTGCGGCCCGAAAGTAGAATGCCCTGACTACAGAGTACATGCAAAAATAGCCGGCAAGTGACTCAGAATACGTCACAGCTTGGCGGGAAAATGAAGGAAAATGATTGGTGGAGAGAGAGAGACAGAAAACAGAGAAGTGGCGCGTACACCTTGGCTGGAACCGCTGGAGCCTTGGTGACTGCCTCTACCACGGCCACCTTGATGTCCTTGGTCTTGAGACTTGGAACTTCCGCCGTCATCACCACCCCCTGGCGAAATCAACCAGCGCAAGGGTTCTCACCACCGCTAGAAGAAACAACAACAACACCCCCTGGCGGTGGGTGTGGACAATCTCGAACCATGTGCCGGAATCCTCAGGCACTTTCATCTACACAGCTCCCCTTGTAATAAGTACAAACATTTGCTTAAAAGTTCAAAATATAATGTTGAATTCATTTGTTTTAAGGGTTGATGAAAAGAAGGCTGGAATTTGAATTATATACAATAATATTCCTAATGCTAATTTTCTACATATTCTACATATTTGACATCTACACATATTTTCGACGCGTTATTTTCGACGCGTCGTTACCCAACCCTGACTACAAGCGATAAGAACACTAAAAGTACCTTGTTTCTTGACACAACTAACATGCGTTTTACATCGACGTTCTCGTTTTAGGACAACTTGAAAATAACAGTATGTTTAAAAGCTTATATAGTTATTATATAGCAGAGCTTTTAGCTATTGCCGTTGAAGTATAAACCCATGTAATTCAGAATGTTTCTCGGGAGCCCGGGGGCCGGATGGAAGGGCTCGGCGGGTCCCGCGGGCCGCCAGTTGGCCATCCCTGGTCTAGAGGCTGCCCGATGTCTTGTAGCTTCTGGTTTATATCCATTATATCAGCAACATACTCCTGCATACCTTGGTAGTTGGTGAGCCTCACATTCATTAGGCGTTGTACCAGTGCAATGCTCCTCTGTGGACCGGCATCTTCAAAATTCTTTTTAAGAGCCTCCCATGCCTCAAGTGCAGTTTTGGGGCCCTTCATTACAAAACGGTGACATGTGGCTTGACGTTGAGTACAATACTGGCCAGAGCCCTCTGGTCCCACTTCTTATCAATAGGAATAAACTCACCATTATCACTTTTAATCGGTTCAACACAGTCCCACAAGAAATAAGAACACTGCGTTCTATAGGCTACTAGCAACTATGTCACAAATCGAGGAGAATGAGGGGTATTCTCCGCTTTGAGCCCAACTGATGGACAAGCAACCCTTGTTTCCCAAGTGGACGCCTGCTGAACGTCGCACAACTTATCACGCTCCAACTTTTACCCTATTCAAATATATCATTCCTTCTAATAGCAATTATTTTGAATTTTTAGAAGGACGTTAACGTGTTATATCGATGTACGTATTGAAATAACATTTAAGACTTTTACTTTTTTTATGAAATTAAATAAAACAACTTTAATTGACAACAACCTAGTGATCGGATTTTGGCAAGACCTCTTTCAAAAAATTCATCAGTCTGTTTAGACAAGAAATAAATAAACTTTTTAGATAGAAAGTGCACAGAACGAAAATTTACAGCATAGGGTAATATGCATGGTGTGTGTTTTCATCTAAAATACGCGCTTTTGATGTGCGGATGAGCCGTGAAAAACTGCACGCAATGTTGTAAAATATCGTTCAGTGCTTTTTCTATCGAGAAAGTTATCTAATTTCTTGTCTTATTAGTTGGAAGCATATTTAGAGAGAATTCTTGTTGAAATCCGATCAGTAGTTTTTTGTCAATTGAAGTTGAGAAGACTGAAAGTTGTGGATAATTTTGTCATTTAAAATGCGTAAATTGTTTTAACAAGCTAACGTTTCTGTTAAAAAATTCTAAATAATCACTTTTAGAAGAAATTATATGTTTGCTAAATATTATTTCTCTTAAGTTTTGTCCAAATAATGAATAAGATAAAAGTTAGAGCGTGATCTTTGTTGAGCCGTTCACCAGGCGTCAACTTGCAAAATGAGAATGCTTGTCTATCAGTTCGATTCGCATACTCCAAAAATGGCAAACGTCTGGCCCAGTCTTGGAAGCCTGTTTTGGCTAATTGGTGCCTGAAAACCGTAAAACAAGTAATCCAGACTCTGCGCTGGATACACATGGTCCAAGAGTCGTGCCAACAGTTGAAGACCAGAATCCTCCAACGAGAATGTTGACAAGAAGTCAACATTTTAATCCTACAAGTTCCAGAGATTCTACAACAGCAGTTGAAGAACAGAATCAGCCTGTGAGAAGGGTGACTAGAAGTCAAGCAAAGAGCTTAGCACAGTGATGTGGTTACAAGGTTTTCACTGCACCTGATTTGTTTTTGTACTTGCTATTTGGTTTGCCTTTGTAAAGGTGGATTCATGACATTGCGTTGCATTGCGATGCGTTGCGATTTTGCGAGATACTGTGTTGTTCTGCAGGTAGTTCACGACCTTGCGTAGAAACAACGCATCCACAGCCTGTGTACACTTTGTGTCGGGGCTGTTTTATTATTTTATGTTGTTGTCAGGGTCCACTAGATACCTAACAGCTGCTAGCTTAGCATAAGTATCTAGTGGACCCTGGTTGTTGTTAGTTTAAATCGCAGCCCATTGTTTCCTTCATAGTGACAGCATAAAAGAGAAGTGTGTGTTATTCCTAACCGAGGAAAAATGGGTTTTTAATTGTAAAATTTAATATACAATAGATACGCTCGGGTCTCTAAGAGCCAGGCTCTTAATGTGAGTAGGTTTCTTTTACCCATACTATTACAAGGGTAACGCCAAAGTCGTTGTTAGACAAGTGAGTGAGCCATGTGTTGAGTACCCGGTAACATTCCTTTTCTTCCCCCTACCTTAGGCCTCCCTAGCCTATCATAGGCTACAGTGGAGCATTATGGCCTAAACTCTAAACTATGGCCTAAACTTCAATACCCCATTATTTATACGAATATAATTATCAAACTGAAATGCAAATGTTCCCGGGTACTCAACACATGACTCGCTCACTCGTCTAACAACGACTGGCGTTTTCCTAGTCTAGTTGGCTAAAGCGCCCTTATAGCCGAAATGTGGGAGACATGGGTTCAATCCCCTGGTCGGGAAAGATTTTATAATTTCTGGACTTTTAAAAAAAAAATATTAAACGTTTTGAAATGCATATAACGCAGTGTAGTCGATCATCTGTGGCATTAGAGCCTACTATGGTAAACATAGCCAGTATGAAATACGTGAAAATATTATATTTATATTATATTAAGTTTTTAAGGCTTTCGTGGCCCGAAGTATTAGAATCACAATTGTAAACTTGTCGGGTTATTTCGCCACGTCGATTTGACTTACCCATGTCAACGTTTCTGGACCGCTCTGGGCCCCGTCAACAGGACGAGAGGAGTCCGTCCTGATGACGGGGCCCAGAGCGGTCCAGAAACGTTGACATGGGTAAGTCAAATCGACGTGGCGAAATAACCCGACAAGTTTACAATTGTGATTCTATTATATTATATTATATATATATATTTTATATATTATATAAAATATTATATTTATTATATAAATATAATCTACGAGCGGAATTTGGGGGTACCTTGACGTGCAACATTTGATAGACCTTGCATGGGCACGGCATTTCACGGCCAGGCGAATAACAAACAAAAAATATCTTTTCAAAATCCTAACCATTGTCGTTAAAATAATTTCTAAACATTGGAAGCCTATTTTTCAATTTATTATTTCTTGTAGGTTTAAATCGCAATGGATCTAGCTGATTTTGTTAGCAGTTCTCAGTAAACTCGTACCGGATGTCTGTTTAAAATTTCAGCGCAATCTGTTCAGCGATTCGGCTGATTTTCAACGTACACACACGCACGCACGCACGCAGACTAACGAATGAGCGCCATTTAAGTTGAATGGAGATCACTCCGTTCGCTGCGCTCACTCGTTTAATTATAAGTTTGAGATAGTTAATAATATGCTTGTGTTTATGTCAGGAGGCGGCTTGCACTGCGAAAGATAATTATGTCAAAATAGAATTAGGAAGCCTTGACTTGAGTGCGTTGAAAGTTGACCAAATTTTGCGTTGAGTTGCGATATCGCACGCAGCCGGCGCCTGATTGGTCCAAAACAATCGCAACGCAATGCATCGCATCGCAGGGCAACGCAATGTCATGAATCCACATAAGGAGGTCTAGCTCAAATGGAACAGCACGTCCACGATCGTGTTTGTTTGTTTGAGCCTATTTGCCATTTTGATTGTTATAACCACTACTAGCAGGTTAAACTTTGCTACAATGAACTGTGGTAGGCCCTAGGTTACCTTGGTTACCAAAGTAAACAATCAAAATGTCTGCCAATTATTTGAAGTGCTAACTTGTACACCGCCGACCACACACCTGCGCCTCCAGTACGCCAGTACTATTTATAACTCCATGAATCCATCTTGAGGTGGTTTTGTTTGTTTATATTTTTATTGTAATGCTGATGTTTTGTTTTTATTGTTTTATACCAGCTCTTCTTGAAAATGAAAGCCTAGTCTTTTGAAACGTTGAAGTTTTAATTAAATATTCGTTAAACATACTATATATAGCGTGATTATTTCCGAAGTGTAACATAACATATATATATAAATCTACACTGTTCTCTTTCTCTCCATAAAAGAGTTAAAAAGAATAAAGCAATATCATCATTATCATGGGTGGGAACTTAACAGAGATCAAATAAAATTGTTGGTAAACCTACCTATAAACCAGCTAGTAGCTGACAATTGAGTTATTAAAAAATGCAGGGTTGGGTCATTACACGTAGTCAATTATGTGTAGGGTTGCCATTCGTCCCGAAAAATCGGGATTGACCCAATTTTGAACTCTGTATTTTTTGTGTCCCGGAAATTCGGGAATGTCCCGATTTTCAAATCCTAGTCTACTCATATTTGTAATTGTTTTAAAACAGTTGTTATTGAAAGAATGACGGTTCAAATGTGGTATTCTCATTAGTTCTGTAAGGTCAATCCTCCTAGTGTAATATAACTTTAAGGGTGTACAGAGTTTTATAATTAGTATATGAAAAGTAATTCTAAGTAGTTGGCTGGAATAAGTTCCTCGCAAAAATATGACTGGGTTAAGAAAAAAGGTGATGAAGCTAATCAGCTTGAAGACAGGCCTATGGAAACGAAAAGAACACTGTAGTTTGTTTTAAACTTGATGGTACCTACCTCTAGTTCCTAGTACCCAACCCAACATCACCTTAATTTTTTGAAATTGTGTATTCTATCATCACTGCAAACATGAAAAATGTAATGCTTAAACGTCATTTTCTGGGCACTTAGTCTTAAAAGTCCCCCAAAAAAATTTTGCCACCGCCGGCTGGGGCCTTGCCGCAGACCCCTTGCTGTCCCCTCAGTTCCTACAGAAGTCCCGAATTTCAATCTGGGAAATATGGCAACCCTAATTATGTGGGATATTTATTTATTGTTAAAATGATAAATTTAGTTCAAACATCAGAGTGGTACAGAGTAGGGATGCACACAATAATCGATTTTATTGATCGATAATTAATCAATAATGGATATCATTTTGATAATCGATAACCAAAATTCATTATCGATAATCAAAATATTAAATTATTGGTTAATAGTGGCATGAACAAAACCCTATAAAGACGGAGATTATCTCACGTTGTGCCATGCACTGGCTGAGCTGATTGTGTCACACTCGAGATTTATGTTTGGAATTGAGCCATCAGTCGATCGAACTCGTACCGGATGTCTGTTTAAAATTTCAGCGCAACCTATTCAGCGATTCGGCCGATTTTCGATGTACACACAGAATAAGAGACGTTTAAGTTCAATTGTAATCCTCAGTCGCTCCGCTCCCTCGTCTAATTATATTTCATATCTTAATTTGATAAGCCTATAAGCCCTTGGGCTATATAGTAAACAAATAAAAAATTATATTACTTCCAACAATCTGTTCCCACAAATTAACCCAGTTGCAGGCCCATGTTCCAATCAAAGGAGTGCATACTACATACTATAAATTGACGGTCCATATTATACAAGTTATTTTTTATTCAATTTTGCCTCCACAAAGACAATGGCCAATCAGAGGCTATTAAAACCATTAACTGCTTTAAGACATTAATAGAATTTATTTCCTCACCAGTCAGATGAATAGGCCCTACTACATTATCCAGTGGCTCGTTGGTCTTGTGGTTAGCGTCTCTGCTCCCAATGCAGAAGGTCCAGGGTTCGATTCCCGCTATAGGCAAAAGTCTTTTAACTTTTGATTTGGACTCAAGTCTCAACAGTTCTCGGGTTGGGAATTTGTAAACGGTGACTTTGGAGCCGGCCTAGCAACGAGGCCCATAATCAATTCAAAGTTGTTCTGAATCGGCCTTGTTGATTCTGGCGTTGATCCACGGGTGTTTGCACTGTCCATACCACCGATTGCTATATTTCCCATTTAAAATATTGACCTTTGGTTGGTTATTGCTCACTCCTTGATTGCGTCGGGGCCTATAGGGTTGGTTTGGGTCTCTATGGTTTCAAGTCCCCCACTGAATGAGTGGGTAGACAGACTCTTCAAGTATGAATTTATTTATTACCGTATTTAGTACCAGTATATTGTGCAATTCCAACAAGGAATTGACAAGTGTGGCTTGATTTGCTTTCTAAATACAGGAACTAGCCACCTGCTACAAATGCTACAAAGGCCTACCTCAATTATGTTAAAACTACTAAATGGTCTTGTAACTGTAAATAGTATATGTTGAAGAAAATCGATTTGATACAAATTTAAAAAATACTTAATCATCCTCAAATCACTTATCTAACAGAACATGCAAATTTAATATTCTATATTGCATACACATCTACAGTAGAATATACCGATACATGTAGATTAAGCATTTTCTACGTGTAATAATCTACTGGCCCAACCCTGGAACAATGAGAATTTTCATCTAGAATTTTTCCATAGGCCAAGAGCAAATTTTTGTGATATATTGGAAAATACATGAAAAAAAATGAAAGCAAAAAAATCCACAATATTGTCCAGAATCCAGAATCCAGAAACTACAAAAATAATTTTTAGAGCCTAAAACACAAAATATTTCAGCCACGGATGATGCAGTTTCACAATAGTAATGTAAAGTTTTCATCGCGATGCGAGAAGTACTCGGAAACAGCTTACTCACCCATACTGTACTACAATATGAGGCGTATTATGTTTTCCTTCTGCATGTTGCAAGTCTTTCCATTTGGGTTGAATTTAAATTATTAATGTGACATGAACAAACAAAATAAAAAAAAATTGCCTTGCAATAAGAATGTACAAATTCTACTTTTATAAATACTATTAAACCACATCAACATAGCCTGTAGACACATGTGTCCACACATTTATGCGACAATAAGTGCATCATACAATCAGGGTGTCCACTGTTGTAAAAATAGTGGCCAAAAAAGCAAACAATAGTGGCCTATTGGCTATTAGCTGAGAAGTACTGTGGTCAAATAGTGTCAATGAGTAAAAGTAAGTAAAGTAAAAAAGAAGCAAAAAAGTTTTTTAAAAATCATCACATGACCTTGCACACATAAGACTTGTTAGGTTTAGCACAAATAACTGCATCGTCAACTTTAGACCCCAACATAATATAGGCATCCTCTTGTTTTCTCTCCTCCCCCAACACAGCTGCACTGCCGACACCACGACGATGCTGCTCTTGTCAATTGAGCTGCCGCAGCGAGTCTTATTATTTTACATTCACAAATTTCACAAGTTTTTAGATTGAAAACTATATTGTTTTACTGTAAATTTGGCTAAACATTTGCAAAAATAAGATAAGTAACAAATCAATTTGTTCCTCAATATTATGATTGGCAGCAATGGTTAGAGGTAGTGAAAAATGGTGAAAACTATTATCGACACATTACATCATTTAGAGATGGAAGTAACACATTTTGAAAACGTGAATTTCGCGAAATCTCGCGTATAGCGCGAAATAACAAACAAATTGTATGAAACTGGTCAAAATGCAAAATAACTAGCGAAATTGAACCTTTTAGTGTGCAAAATGTAGGGGGACGGTGGAGGTGCGGGTCCAGGCTGAACAGGCGCGCGGTAGGCGGTAGTTAACAGACGACAACGCAACTGCGTCCCGTCACATCACGGGCTTCACGGAAATAGGCCACAAAAATAATTGTGCGTACAAATATTTATTTTTGTTGGGAATCAAATTAACGCGAAATTTGGTTTTTACATCACCATTTTTCACAACCTCTAAAAATGGTGAACCGAGGCCAGGGGCTTGCCGCCAAAATTTTCTTGATTATCTAGATTCATTTCTGGGGTTATTTTTAAGAAAATTCCCCTCACTTTTCAGATTTATTAAAATAATATTTTCATGATTTTGATTAACATTAAGCAAGAATTTACAATATAGCTTGTAAAATAGTGTCATTATAGTATCTTAATTATTTGATCACATATTAATAACATAAATATTTTGTTGTAGGCTTTCGTGATCAGTATGTATGTTACAAACAGTAGTCTGTACAGAAACACGCTAATAAATTGTAGTAACAAAATTAAATAAACCAACATTTCAAAAGCTAGGGCTTCATTTTCAATGCTTCACTTTTTGTTCAATCACCGAATTATTTGTGAAAAACACTTTTCGATAAGTACACAGCCAACAGACTATGGCGGCTATGATAATTTAGAAAAGAAAGGCCTCCCGCTAACAACATTACGAAAGAAGAGTCTCAAGCTATAATACAATTAAGAAACAATCCGGACATCATCATACTTCCTGCCAACAAAGGAAATGCCACAGAAGTTATGGATACGGTTGACTACAGGAGTAAAATGGCTATTATTTTAGAAGATCCTACTTATGTTCCTACTGAGCATAATCCAACGGTTTACTTAGAGAAGAAGACTTAATCTCTTATTGTAGAATCACCCATAGACCCCCAGGTAAAAATGTATCTGTTACCTAAGGAAAAGTCATCTTGAATCCCACTGCTGTATGGTCTTCCAAAGATCCACAAAGCTAACCTACCATTGAGACCGATTGTCAGTGCTGTAGAGTCACCAACAAAGGCTCTGGCAAAACATCTTGCCCATTGCTTCAGCCTTTTACAGAAGATGCTAAATCGTACGTTAAGGCTATTGTACCACCTCTGGCCGATAATTTGAAAGTCGAAGAAACATGTCTGAAAAGTTTGCTGAATGAAAGAAGGCCTTTAAAATAACAGAAAAAAATTGTGAATTTTCTTGGGCAGGACATAACCTCACTTTTGGATATATATTTAGATTTTTGGACTAAAGTGTACACTACAAATCTAGTTCAAAATTAAATTTTGAGAATCGGTTTACTGGGCATAGTTTCTAAACACCTTTAGCTATAACTTGACTATAGCTAAAATAGTTTTCTGAAAATAACGGTTGGTGTACGATTTTTTTTGTCAAACGGTACAAAACTGGAAAAAAATCGTATTTGTACCGTTTGACAAAAAAACTCGAACACCAACTGTTATTTTCAGAAAACTATTTTAGCTATAGTCAAGTTATAGCTAAAGGTGTTTAGAAACTATGTCCAGAAAACCGATTCTCAAAATTTAATTTTGAACTAGATTTGGAGTGTACACTTTTGTCCAAAAATCTAAATATAATTTCCAAAAGTGAGGTAATGTCCTGCCGAAAAAAATTCACAATTTTTTTTTCTGTTATTTTAAAGACCTTCTTTCATTCAGCAAACTTTTCAGACATGTTTCTTCGACTTTCAAATTATCGGCCAGAGGTGGTACAATAGCCTTAAGAACTCAGTCCACTTCGTAAGTCTACTGGAGAATATTTCATTAGATCCAGGAGATACACTTGTGAGTTTCGACGTAGTATACATGTTTACTAAGGTAACAATAGATGAAGCCATGAAAATAATTGCAGAAAAGTACCCAATGTCGAAACACTGTCACCTTGTCTCAACATTGTACGTCTTCTACTTATTTTATTTATTGAGGACAATTCTATAAACAAGTAAAGGGTGCACCGATAGGCTCTCCACTCTCACCGGTGGTTGCAAACTTGCACATGGAAGATTTCGAGACCAGAGCCCTTGGAGTCATCCATACATAAACTAAGAGTTTTCCTGCAATACATTGAAGATTATTTTGCCATTTGGCAACATGGCAAGAAGAGCTGCCTAGTTTCTTGGATCATCTAAACTCTGTACATCCTGACATTCAATTTACAATGGAGGTTGAGGTAGATGGAAAATTGCCATTTCTTGACACCTTAATAATCCTGAGACCTGATGGGCGCCTAGGTCAAACTGTGTACAGGAAGCCAACTCATACCAATAGGTATTTGCAGGCCTCTTCACATCATCACCTGTCTCAACTTTGTTCAATAACATTTACTTTAGCTACTTGTTCGCGACGAATAACCGACGTTGAACATTTGGAAGAAGAAGGTTCTGTCTTACGTGGAGCACTGCTTAGTAATGGCTTTCCAAACTGGTTGTTTTACAAGGATTGGAATAGAAAAACAACTTGCTTCGGCAGACGTAGCTCTTGGGTTGAACTGCATATTTGCCATATGTGAGAGGGACAACAGACCGGATCGGCCATATACTAGTTCAAGAAAACATCAAGATTTTTTTTCAACAGACAGGACCCTGGGTATAATGATTGGTAGGCCTAGTCCGAAAGATAAGCTACTTTTAGGAGGGTTAGGGCGTCTACGAGATTGCATGTGCAGACTGTTCCCAGACTTATTCGCCAGACAGAGCGAAACATGTCAATGCGCCTACAAGAATACATGCTTGCAGTCAACAAGAAACCACTTGTGCTTTGGCGCAACATGTCAAGAAAAAGGGTCACTTGAGACTGTGAAGGAATAAGGTCTTGCCATGATCAGCCATCTGACTAGCCGTATCGTCAGAGAGGCAGTAGAAATTGAAAAACACCCCCATAACTTGAACAAGCGAGATGATGGCAAACGTCTGGCCGTCTTGGAAGCCTGTTTTGCCAAATAGATTAGTGACTGAAAACCGTAAAACAAGTAATCCAGACTCTGCGCTGGATACACATGGTCCAAGAGTCGTGCCACAGAAGACCAGAGTCCTCCAGCAAGAATGTTGACAAGAAGTCAACATTTTAATCCTACAAGTTCCAGAGATTCTACAACATCAGTTGAAGAACAGAATCAGCCTGTAAGAAGGGTGACGAGAAGTCAAGCAAAGAGCTTAGCACAGTGATGTGGTTACAAGGTAAACACAGCATCTGATTTGTTTTTGTACTTGCCATTTGGTTTGCCTTGGTAAGGCGGTTTTGTTTGTTCATATTTTTATAGTAATGCTGATGTTTTGTTTTTATTGTTTTACAGACTCATCTTGAAAATGAAAGCCTAGTCTTTTGAAACGCTAAAGTTTTAATTAAATATTTGTTTTAAACATACTATAGGCCTATACTATATAACGTGATTTCCGTATCATATATTTATTTTATTTATTTATTGTATACCTTGCAAATATGTATTATACATGGTGGCAAGTAGGCTATTCAACATTTTTATCTTAACTCAACAATTTTCTTTTAAAATTAACAATTAATTACAGTATCAACACGTTAAACATCATAAATGGTCTTCTATGTATACCTCTTCCAAACATCCTTAGCATAATTTTTTTTTTAAATTAACAATTAATTACAATATCAAAATTAACAAACAATGACCTAACAAATATTATTCTTTATCTACTTCCTCCAAACATTTTCTGAAACTTTTCACTTTGGATTCCTCAACAGCTGCAGCTGGCAATTTATTCCATTCCACAATTGTTCTGTTGAGAAATGACCACCTCCCAACATCCTTCTTTGACCCATTACATTCTAACTTCCAGTTATGGTCTTTCCTCCCTTTGTAAAATCCTTTTACAATTTTTCCACTAATCTCATTCCATCCCTCCATTCCTTTCGTAGCACGAAATAAGTTACACAGTCTGTTTCTCCTTCTTCTCATCTTCAGAGAATCCCATCCTAAATCTTCTATCATTTTAGTAACACTATCATAAGTTCTTATCCTCCTTCCCTTAGAATCAGTTATCCATCTCCACCTCTTTACTTTTCCAGTTACTCTCCTTGCTGCTAATCGCTGAACCTTGTCTAATGCTTTTATATGTTTATCCTTATAAGGGTCCCATATCGCACTTCCATATTCCAAAATTGGTCTTATTAGAGATTTATATGCTTTAGCTTTTATTTCTACGTGAACTCCTTTTAGCTGCCTCATTACAAAATTTAGAGAATTTATTGATTTTTTACTTATATGTTCAACATGTTGTCCCATCTAAATTGTTATCCAAGAACATTCCCAAGTATTTGTACTTGATGACAATATCTAGTGTTTTACCACACAACTTATAATTTATTTCCGCTTTTTTCTTAGCTCTGTTAAATGAAATAACCTTACATTTACTCACATTCAAACCCAATTTATTTATATCTACCCACTTTTCAATTACTGTCAAGTCTTCTTTAATTATGTTAACATCTTCTTCTTTCGTTATTTCCCTGTATAACACTCCATCATCCGCAAAAAGTCTAACCTTTGATTTAATTCCTATCTGTATATCATCTATAAAAATAATAAACAAATTTGGTCCTAGCACACTGCCTTGAGGTACTCCGGAAGTAACGTCAATCTCTACTGAAATTGCATTCCCTACTCTTACTCTTTGAGTTCTATTACTCAAAAAGTCCCCAACCCATTTCACAATTTTATTATTTCTTATTTTGTTGCCGAATTTCTCCATTAAAATCTTATGTGTTACTTTGTCAAATGCTTTTTGAAATAAAATAACAAATATAATAAATATTGCATCAACCCTACCATTATTATCAAGTGTATCAGCTATGTCCTGAGTGAAACCTGTTACCTGAGTTTCGCAAGAATAACCCTTACGAAACCCATGCTGTGTACTTGCTATTCCTCCTTCATCTTCAATAATATTTTTAATTTTAATAGTAGTACAACTTTATTTTTTTAAACAAAGCTCTGCCTTTACATTAAGGTTGCCTTAAGACACAGAATAACAAAAAGAAATTAATTTACATTTATACAAATTACGTTTAACAATAAGTAAAATAAGTTACAGATTATTATTCTATTATCCTCTCCATGATTTTACAAACTGAAGACGTGAGACTGACAGGTCTATAATTATCTATTCGGCCCTTTCCTCCACCTTTATAAATTGGAATAACAATAGCTTTCTTCCGCTGCTCTGGAAGTTTTCCCATGTCTATAGATTTTTGAAATAACTTCTTGAAGTATGGCACTATCCCCCATCCAGCTTTTTTTATAAACACATTATTTATTCCATCAGGCCCCGGAGAATTGTTATTTTTAAGTTTTCTAATTATGCTCATGATGTCATTATCATTTATTATCACCTCACTATCATCCCAATCGTTATTAATTGTACTTTCATATCCCCAAATACCTTCAGTGTGGAAAACTTTGCCATAGTATTGATTAAGAGCTTCTGCCTTCTCACTGTCCGTTACGTATTCATTTTTATTTTGATCAACTAATGTGGGCAAATCTACCTGTCTCTTTTGGCTATTAACATATTTATACATACTATTCCAACTTTCTTGGCGGTTTTGTTCATTCAACATGCTCTCCATATATTTTGTTCTTTGCATCCAACTTCAATTTGTCTAATTGCTTCCTTAGTTCCATTAAACTATTATGTTTTAACAGCCTAGAATTTCTCAGTTTATTAGGCCTATGTAGTTTTCTTATTTTTACTTTTAATCTCTTAACTTCTTTAGTGTAAAAAATCAGATCATTATTAACTTTTATAACTTTCTTTGGTACTAGCTTTTCTCTCACTTCTTGGCAAACTTTAACGAATTGATTTCACATATTATCTAAATCATGATAATCATCTTTATTCCAATTATCAAACCTTTCTTCAAATTCCTTTTTTACTGCTTTTTTATCAGCTTTATAATAACTCCATTTAACTTCTGCCTCCAATCTACAACTTTTACCAGACTCCAATCTGATTTCTACAATAGGCACCTTGTGATCGCTAATTCCATCAACTATTTCTGTCCTTATCCACATAGTATCAGGCCGAATCAATACAACATCTAAAACATTATCTATACCACCTTTGCTTAATCGAGTACCACTTTCAACTGTCTGAGCAAATCCTTCTTCCATTATATCTGATATTAATTCTTGTTTCTTTCCACTGTTTAAAGTACCAACTTCCCATTTTACTTGAGGCAAATTTAGATCTCCAGCTATAATACAATTTTGATACATATTTACCTGTTTAACTCTTTCCTTTAGCTTCTCTACACATTCCAACCCTCCATTTGGTGGCCGATAAATAGCAATAAGATTAACAATAGTGCAATCTAATCGCAATCTCATGCCCATCATTTCGTGTTGTTCATCTATCCATTTAACAATTCCTTCCACTCCATTCTTGAGTCCAATCATTATCCCTCCCCCATGTCTATTTCTATCTCTTCTATGCAGAATGTAACTATCAATTGACAGCTCGCTGTTGAGGAATCCCTCATCCAACCAAGTTTCAGTAACCACTACTACTGAAGGTTGATAAACCTCCAGTAAACTCTTAAAACTTTCAACTTTGTTGCAAATACTGCGGCAATTGACAACCATTATGTAATAACTATTACAATCTTTAGTCATTCTAGTCCTAGGTATATGATTTCTGTCTCTTGTTTCATAATTTTCTTCAATAATCCCTTGTATATCTGGGCTATCTGTCTCTGTATTTAGTTTTTTGAGTTAATTCCATCTTTGTTTTCCAATCCCATCCCTAGCCTCTCAAATAATACTGCCATTATTTCGGAACCTTTCTTATTAAGATGCAGTCCATCTTGGGCCGAACAATCATCGCGTATCCACCAGTTAGGATCAAAAAACTGGCCACCTAGTTCATGGGCTATCCACTCAATATTATCATTGAAACTATCTATAACAGTATTCGGAACATCACTTCTATATATTATTCCGGAGAGAATCCAATTGGCCGTTCGAAATATTTGTTTTGTCCCTACTGCGACATTCCACATATCACTTACCATATAATCATGTTTCATCCAACCTTTGACATTATTCGTACCTACGTGTACAATAACCGTATCTTCGTCTTCACATTTCAAGCTGGTTTCCATAACTCGCCGTAGTTGGTCCGCCCTGATACCTGGGAAGCAATCCACCTTGTGACCGCTACTCTTAAGAATGTGTCCTGCATTCCTGACTAGGGAGTCTCCAATGACTCGTATCTTCTTCATTTGAGGCTGCTTTATGTCTACTACCTCCGATATTGAATCTGCCTTCAATTCTTTATTCAAAGTGAAGCTATTTAATTCACTTGATTCCGTCCTGTTGTTCTGTTTCTTGTACACTGACACTTCAATGTTAGTGTTCGAGAAGACGTTCTCCAACAAACTCCTAACCTGATTCCATTTCAGTCCATCAAGTCCACATCCTATCTTTGGCATACCAAGTTTAGTGACCCCGTGTTGCAAGCAGTGTTTCTTCATTGATGTTACGCATTTGTAAAGGTCAATGAGTTTTGGTTTATCTCTTTGTGTTCTCCTTTTTGAAACAAGACTATAAATATACCTTGCTTCTTCCTCAAGTACTGCTACTTGTCCCACAACTTTTTCCTGAGCTCTCAGTTCATCAACCCTTCCAAACGCATGTTTAAATTGGACTCCAATTCCATTACTCATTGTGAAGTCTTCTCCTATACAATAGGCCAATGATACATTAGGACTAGCAGTAAAAAGATCTCCAATAATCATTTTGATATTTTTCGAATTTTTTGTAGTTTTATTGTCCCCAGTGTAACTCTTCATCTTTTCATGACAGTCACTTATTGGTTGTTTCGAATCAAAGGACTGTTCTTCTTCCTCCACATCTCGCACATAATTCAACTCATCCCCTGGCTCTAATTCTTCCTGTTGTTCAGTCTGACCTACACTAATTGCAAATGCTGCATTGCCTTTAGTAAGTAACACGTCTCCTTCCGTCATTTCCACCGATGTACCACATCCAATCTTCTTAGTCATTTTCTTCTTGTCTGTTTTATGTTCATATGGCAGTCCTTTTTTGAACATCCTACCTGGTAGGCCTTCAGATGTCTGTATTATCTGTATGCATAACAGTATCGGCATTTTCAAGCGATCTGGTTCTAACACTATCCAATTGTGTACCATCTTTTGAGTATTCTTGGTTGTTCGCAATGTATATCCCAACTTGAATCATTTCTTCAAGCCTGTTGAATTTCCTGTCATCTTCTTGATCTTTTTCAGCCAAAACTTGCATCATTTCTTCAAATTTCTTTCTAGTTGACTTATTTATTTCTCGTAATTGATTTATCTCCCTCTGCATTTCTTGGTACATCCATTCTATCTCCTTTTTTCGATTTCTTCCTAGTCTCTCAGCTTGATCAAACTTTGCTGTTAGTGCTAAGTCTGAAGGACCATCCCATGCTAAATCCCATGACACACTTTCAACTTTTTTTAACCGCATAGTTAAATCTTCTAATCGTTTTAGTATCTTCTTTTCACCATGTTTCTGTTTCTTATTTCTTAATCTCATGATTCTCAATTTCTTTCCGTCGGTGATTTTCAAACTCGTTGCACCTCCTACTAATAATGCTTTTCCAATACATATCTTCTTATTTTTGCGTAACTGGTCATTATCCACTTTCTTTAAGTTACTTTTTATTGGTATTTCACTTTTATCACAAGAAGAACGCGTATTTACTCCCACTTCAATTAAATCCAGGTCGTCAGTTACAGGCTACTTTGGCAAAAATATTTCATTTAATTTGAACCCCCAACGCGGATTCCTATATAATATAATATCCTTGTTTTATCAGTCCCACAGGATGCAGTGAATATAAATTCAGTGCCTTGTCAATAGGAATACTGATAACCAAGTATTATCGAATGCAACACATGTTAAAACGATAAAAACAAAAACACTCTCCAAATGTCACAATCTTTCAACACAAGATGCTTTGAAATGTCATCAATAAACGACTGTTTTCAATTATCAGTCTCTACCTATTCTTTTCAATACCAATTAGTAAATTCCAAGTCTCAAAATAATGTAGTAATAGCTTTTAGTTTTCCAAACCTTCATTTGAAACATCCAGTGCCACGATCCTGTGAAATTTCTAATGGAGAACCTGAAGGCGACCAACACAAATCCACCTCACGTCTTCAAAGAAGCACAGAACTTCGCTATTTTTTCACATAATGTTTACACAGTAAACTAATTTCCCTTAAATACCGATTTCGTGACCTACTGTTAAAATATACCACTGTTTAACATTTAATTACGAGAGCACCCCAACTTTAGATTCAAAGCTGTATGGCGGTGATTTCTGTTGTTAATATTTGTTGTATTTTGTTTTCCCAGTTTTGTTCTGTATTTAACAATGTTATGTAGTTTTGGTTTTTTATATAGGCCTATTAAGTTGTATTGGCCCTGAAGAAGATGAATGAAATTTCATCTAAACGTTGGCCTAATGTAAATAAACGTGGCATTATAACCGAAAAACCTAGTTCATTAATATATATATATATATATATATATATAATAAAACCACACGGACTACCCGAAAATACAATGTCTGCATATATATATATATATATATATATATATATATATATATATATGTGTTTTAAGTATCTTTACGGTAAATAATCACGCACAGTATTAAAGAAAATAACTTTTAATCCCAACGTTTCAGAAAAACTATGTTTCCATTTTCAAGGGAAGGGTAAAACAAAAATTCAATAAAACAACAACAGCATTATAAAAATAAACAAATAGAAACAAAAAACACACTACCTTGCAAACATAGAAAATTATAAAGATCCAATTGCAGTGAACCTAAAATCAAATCACTTGGTTGCATTGTGAGTGGACTTCTTGTGACCATTCTAGCAGGCCTATCGCTGTCTTCATGTCTTGGTACCACAGGCGGCTCAGTCTCATACTTTTCAAGAGCTGCAGTATGACTTCTAGTCATTCTGCTGGATTCCAAATTTCTAGACAAGATGGTTGGGTCCGTCCGGACCGTCCCACGTTCGTCTAGAACTGCAGGCACTCTATCAGCTGCTATACTGCTTTCTTTGACTAACCTCTCAATCAAAGCAGGCTTCCACGATTGAGCCAAACGCTTGCCATCGTCTCCTTTGTTAAGATTGAGTGGGCGCTTCTCAATTTCCACTGCCTCTCTGACGATTCGACTAGATAGATTTAGATTGAGAAGCGCCCACTCAATCTTAACAAACGAGACGATGGCAAGCGTTTGGCTCAATCGTGGAAGCCTGCTTTGATTGAGAGGTTAGTCAAAGAAAGCAGTATAGCAGCTGATAGAGTGCCTGCAGTTCTAGACGAACGTGGGACGGTCCGGACGGACCCAACCATCTTGTCTAGAAATTTGGAATCCAGCAGAATGACTAGAAGTCATACTGCAGCTCTTGAAAAGTATGAGACTGAGCCGCCTGTGGTACCAAGACATGAAGACAGCAATAGGCCTGCTAGAATGGTCACAAGAAGTCACACTCACAATGCAACCAAGTGATTTGATTTTAGGTTCACTGCAATTGGATCTTTGTTATTTTCTATGTTTGCAAGGTAGTGTGTTTTTTTGTTTCTATTTGTTTATTTTTATAATGCTGTTGTTGTTTTATTGAATTTTTGTTTTACCCTTCCCTTGAAAATGGAAACATAGTTTTTCTGAAACGTTGGGATTAAAAGTTATTTTCTTTAATACTGTGCGTGATTATTTACCGTAAAGATACTTAAAACATTAACCATGGATCACGAAAGCTTAACCCGAGAGTAGTCGCGCCCCTGTTTGTAACGTTAGTAGTCGCGCGCGGTCCTTTAGACCGCATTATTTATTATGGGCTAATAACGTTAGGATGACGTTTTGATTATGAATATAAGGTAATTTATAATATATGTAACAGCATACCTGGTTATATTAATCAATTGTCAATCAATAATCAATAAATAATCAATCAAACACAGAAAAGTAGCAAACCTACAAAAAGGTATAAAAATATGTTTTGAAACACCCTGTAGTTCGTATTATTAGTAAACCAAGACAGTAATATTATGCCAACACTGTATGTTGAAGAATAATCAACCTACAATAACAAAATACATGTCTCATAATAGTGATTGAGTATGCATATTTGTGCCTCCCTTAGTAGTCGCGCAGCGGTCGAAAAGACCGAGCAACCAAACAGGACCTCTCATCTGAGATGAAGTTCTGCAGAAAACTGAATCGCGTATTGCACACTGGCTTCACAAATCTATTTTGGGAAGGTAAGCGGAACTAGACAAGCCACGCATGCGCGCTGTGCAAATACCAACTGTTGAAAAAAAAAGTCGGTCTAAAAGACCACACGCGACTACTCTCGGGTTAAGACAAAACATATATATATATATTTGTTTTAAGTAAACAAAAAAAACAAAAAACAAACAAAAAACAACAAAACATTAACCATGGATCACGAAAGCTTAAGACAAAACATATATATATATATATATATATATATATTTGTTTTAAGTATCTTTACGGTAAATAATCACACACAGTATTATAGAAAATAACTTTTAATCCAAACGTTTCAGAAAAACTATGTTTCCATTTTCAAGGGAAGGGTAAAACAAAAATTCAATAAAACAACAACAGCATTATAAAAATAAACAAATAACATACAATACATTAACCATGGATCACAAAAGCTTAAGACAAAACATATATATATATATTTGTTTTAAGTATCTTTACGGTAAATAATCACACACAGTATTATAGAAAATAACTTTTAATCCCAACGTTTCAGAAAAACTATGTTTACATTTTCAAGGGAAGGGTAAAACAAAAATTCAATAAAACAACAGCATTATAAAAATAAACAAATAGAAACAAAAAACACACTACCTTGCAAACATAGAAAAAAAATAAAAAAATAAATATATGTGTGATAAAAACAAGGATCTTGGGTAAAACCGCGTCGAAAATAAGATGAACCAGGGCAGAACCTGGGCGTCCACCGACGTTTCGTCTGTACTACGTCAGACATTTTCAAGGTTGACTGTGACTCTACGGAGGTTGGAGTCACAGTGGTTGGCAAGCTGTGTGCAAATGTGACTCCAACCTCCGTAGTCACAGTCAACCTTGAAAATGTCTGACGTAGTAGAGACGAAACGTCGGTGGACGCCCAGGTTCTGCCTTTCAACGCGGTTTTACCCATGATCCTTGTTTTTATCCTATGACGGGCTGCGAAAACCTACAACAATCCATATATATGTATTAGTACTTTAGACAGAAATTAAAAAAGTGACTACACCGGGGTTTGAACCCGGGACCTTAGCTTACCGGGCTATGCTCTTACCAACTGAGCTATGAGGCCACCAATTTAAAACTGTTTAATTTTTGGTCTGTTTTGTACATCGTTAATAACGTGTGTAGAGCAGATTGCACTGCCTATTAGACTACAAATGGAATTAACTTGGAGAAATACAAACCATCTCTGTAACCCTAGAGTTCGGAAATATGATGTTTAAACTTGGCTTTATAATACAAAACAGACCAAAAATTAGACAGTTTTAAATTGGTGGCCTCATAGCTCAGTTGGTAAGAGCATAGCCCGGTAAGCTAAGGTCCCGGGTTCAAACCCCGGTGTAATCACTTTTTTAATTTCTTTCTAAAGTACTAACATAACAGCGTCATAGTCGCCTACTAAAAAGCCAAGTTTAAACAATATATATATATATATTAAATAATTATTTCTGAATGGGGCTTTTTTCCGCAAAGAATAACAATGAGGTTCACACTTACCCCTCCCTGCCCGACGTTTCGGAGAAGTCACATTCTCCATCTTCAGGGGCGACGTGTCGACAGAGACTTGTTGACTTGGGCCTGTCCACTCGCAGACTTCCCAAGTCAACAAGTCTGATGCTAATATTCCAGAGGAATGAAATGTGGTAATATAATGCGAGTTAATTCGACTAAATAATGTTTTATTGAAAGACATAAAGATGAAACACACGTATGGAAAACTGCCATGGTAAAAATACAACAATACATTTGAAGAAACTGAAAAACAACAGCTTTCAAACACTGCCTAATAGAATGTATATAAAAATATACATTTCAAAATAAAGTCAAACAACTTAGATAGATTGTGGCCAAACAAAGTCTCTGTCGACACGTCACCCCTGAAGATGGAGAATGTGACTTCTCCGAAACGTCGGGCAGGGAGGGGTAAGTGTGAACCTCCTTGTTATTCTTCGCGGAAAAAAGCCCCATTCAGAAATAATTATTTAACATATACCCGCGAAAAATTAAAATTAAACATATATATATATATGATAAAAACAAGGATCTTGGGTAAAACTGCGTCGAAAATAAGATGAACCAGGGCAGAACCTGGGCGTCCACCGACGTTTCGTCTGTACTACGTCAGACATTTTCAAGGTTGACTGTGACTCTACGGAGGTTGGAGTCACAGTCAACCTTGAAAATGTCTGACGTAGTACAGACGAAACGTCGGTGGACGCCCAGGTTCTGCCCTGGTTCATCTTATTTTCGACGCGGTTTTACCCAAGATCCTTGTTTTTATCCTATGACGGGCCGCGAATACCTACAACAATCCATTTATATATCAACACCTAAGTGGCAAAACCTCGTATCTACATTTGTTACCAAAATTGTCATGCACATTTCAAAGTCCGCCAAAATGGGTCAAATGATCAAAAAGAGCATTTTTTTAAATTTTTTTTTAGTTTTTAGATGAAATTTTTTTTGTTCCTTTTGATGATTAGACCGATTTTGGCGGCAAGGCTTTGAAATGTTGCATTGAAGTTTTTTAGAAAATTTAGATATAAGGTTTTGCCACTTAGGTATCGATATATATTGACAAACAATGCAAAAGTGGGTAGAGAAGTCTAATCTAGAGTGCAAAAGCAAAAGGGTTTTATCAATTGTTGAGAAAACTACTTCGGAATGAGTTTTTCCCACAAAAATGTAAAATTTTGCTGTGCAAGGCATATTCATTATTTCGTACCGTACCTATACTTACGTATCGGGCAGTGAGAAAACTACTTTGGAATGAGTTTTTCCCACAAAAATGTAAAATTTTGCTGTGCAAGTCATATTTATTATTTTGTACCTATAGAGGACTCAAATCACCTAGAGAATGCGCTAGTGTCGCGGGGGCGTAGCACCGTCATGGCCGCTGAGTGAGGATACCTTTGTAAACACCCATATGATCCTACACAAGCACAGTGTAAATATATAAGGTTTTGGGGAAATAGAATAGGTATCATGTGGCTCATTATGAATTCAAAATCTAATATTTATTTATTGAAAAGTATTTCTAGTATTTATATAGATTTATATCAGCATTTATAATTAAAATACCTACGGATATAGTCTGTCGGGCGCCTGTGAACGTAGACATTGATATAAACCGCTTATTTTTGTGGCAGTAGTATTATTCCAGAGTACAACGTTAGAGAGTCCAACATACTTTGAAATAATATCAATATAATAACTAAATTTATTAATATCAAAGCAAAATATTTAGTTATATTCTATAATCTATAATAGGCCTAATATGAAATGTAATGCAATATTAGAGTAGCACACAGCATTTCAATTCAAGCAACAACAATAAAGCCACTCAAGCTTTGTGAAGAGTGAAGACAATAAAGCAGTAAACAATAAACATTATGTGTTCCTAAATTATTAGAATGCAAAATAAAAAATTACTGGACAAAACACAAATATAAAAGAACATTGGGAATAACAAGTCAACATGGTCTTGTGCTTAATTTTCTCGGAATGGTAGCCCAGGTATTAAAATGCAATGCTTAAGGTGAAAGAATATTCTCCCAGATTGCCGTGTTGGAGTTTCGTCGGTAAAGAAGGCGCCTATATAACTCGCAAATGGGTTGGCTTTAAGTCTTTTTTCAGATTTTTCTCATTGGTTACTATTATAACTTGGTTTTTGGGGGGAGACTCACTAGGTGAAAGTGGGGGTAAACTTTTGTTACACTATGGAGAGGATTTAGTCGTCTTTCAACTGCGTCCGAGGTAACTACCTGCCCTTTCAAAGGCCCAGCTCAAGCCGGAACAATGCACGTGGAGATTGGAAACCTTTTCCAATCTATTGTGATCAAAGTAATTTATTCATCGGACATTTTTTTGTAGCATTACAATTAATTAATAACGTGGTTCAAATATGTAGCCTGAGTTATTAAATGAGTTTTTTTGCTGATTGTCTACGATCAAAACTGACCGATTTATAGATAATTGTTGTTATTGTAAGCCATATCAAATATCGACAATCAATAAAACAATGATCCGTATCTCGGTCAGTTCTGATCGTATACGCTCGGCAAAAAAACACATTTCATAATTTGAGCTACATAATTTGAATCACGTTATTAACCTATTGTAGTGTAAAATAAATTGTACAACAAATAAATTATTTTGAAGACAACAGCTTGGAAATGGGTTTATAACAGGTATAAAATCCCAAGTTCACTCGTGTACACAATACGTGTGAGAGCAATCGGTGTCCTCGCTATCGGATGGAGAAGATTACGGATTGCGATAATGCTACCCCAATTTAGACCTTTGATCCTAGCGTCTTTGGCCTACCCATCCATTCTTGTCGCATTGTTCAAATGAACAAAAGAAACCACAACGTTTATTACAGAGAGGCTTTTTTATGATATGTTTATATTTTTCTTTCTATTATTAATATGCGAATATTTTGATGCTCAAATCATTTTGATTTTTGTTCCTACGATAAAAATTACGGTAAATATCATAATAGAGATAAAATTCTAGATCATTCTAGTGTAACACAATAGGCGTAATTTTTATCGTAGAGACAAAAATCAAAATGCTTACCACATAGAAATGTTCACATTTAAATACTGCAAATAAAAAAATAATAAATATTATAAAAAAGCTTTGCTGTAAAAAGATTGTAGTTTCTTTTATGCGTTTGAACAATGTGACAAGGGTTGAAAGGCTGACAAGTTGAAGACCCCTCGTGCAACTTGACCCTAGCGCGGGGGGAGGGGGAGGGAGGGGGGGACAAGGATCCATACCTGTGATCAGAGATCAGGTTATCCTTTATTTATTCGCTAATGGAACAATATACACCACCAACCCTGCATTCCAGGTTCGAATCCTAGCTTGGGCAAGGATGTCGTGTTTCGCGACCACATAACACATACATAACATACCCATACATAGCACATAACGAAGCACATAATAAATTCAAAGTTGTTCTGAATTGGCAGTGTTGATTCTGGTGTTGATTCTGGCGTTGATCCGCGGGTGTTCAACAGAAGTAAAGGCTTCTGGCCTCTCGTTCGCGGAAACGCCAAGCCATTCTATCCAAATACTCTATTCAGTCTATTGAATCAACTCCAACTCACAGGGACAAAATATACAAAAACAAATGCAACCCGGCCGCTTCAAAGTTAGTGAACTGAACCACGTAAGTTTCGAGAAACATCTTCAAGAAATGTGTGCCCCTCCAAGGATAAGCCAATTGGCCACATTGTTTCCAACTTCAAAATTATTTGTTTTACACCACAAGTAGCACATTCAAGTGTCATACAAATCTATGAAGTCGTGTCAGTGTCTCCACTCCCCCCGAAATCAGAAGAAGGGTTAAAATAATACTAAATACCACTATGTACTATGTGGCATTCATATTACATTATGTAACCCTACATTTGGCAAGAATTTGGAAATTCACAGTATGTGAATCTTCACAATTTCATAAACTATCATAAAAGCACTCTTAAAAACTAGTAACAATGTTATTAGTTAGTTTAGTTAGTAAGTAACTAGTAACAATGTAAAAGTGACATGTCATGTCACTATTTGCAATGTTAAAAAGATAAAAAAAATCTGGGGCTATGTGCCCCAGACTCGCACTAGCTGGGGGGCATCACCCAAACCCACTATATTGTACCAGGATTCGTACTTTTCCCGAAATGATAATTTTGTTGGTAGTTCTAGAAGTTTCTCAATATAAACCTCGAAATCCCCCCCTCCCCGAATCAAAATCCTGGCTACGCACCTGACTATCTCACAAAAAAACGCTTCACACAATAATTGCATTTATAGCAAAAATAGTAAAATAATAAAATAAAACCTTTTATATTCATTCTCAATATGAGCGTTTATTGGTGCTTCTAGTCCCATCGTTAAATTATAAATCACGCATATTTTGGACAATATATCTGCTAAAGGGAATGTTCCCTTTAAATTTATAGGCCTACAGTAAAGGCTAAATGAGGGTTCATCAGGGCCGTAACGCAAATTGCCCGGGCCCTTCCGCAAGAATACTTTTCGGGCCCCCTATAGGTGGTTAAGAACCAAATCGATTACATAACAAAATAAATCAGTTTTGAGCTCTAATACCCCCACGCAGTTATATTAAAATGAGGTAATTGAATGTAAACTTTTTCCGTCGATTGTTTTGATACAGGTTTGATGAAATAAATGTAGTTATCACGACCCACGTGCAATGAGTTACTGCAAGGCCGCTTCGCGAACGCTTTTACCAATCGCGTTGATGGATGAGCTTTTTTTCTAAAAATATATTTCGGTCCAATGATTACTATGTTTTTAGATAATTTTTATAATGTAGTATTAATTGCTATGATACCTAATACCAATTAATAATATAATGTAAAATATATCGAGGCAAAAAGACATGCTTTTTGTACGCATTGTACAGGTGAAAGATGGCAGATTCATCAAGTTTCTATAGTTACTTGTTAATAATTACACCTGTAAAAGGCTTATATTATTACCTCTATTTCTATGTTTTCGTCAGAATCGGCCCCAAAATCCCGAAAATATTGCATTAGAAATCGGGAAAAAATCGATTTCCATATTTCTTTGATTGGCCCCAAAATCATAAAACATCTAAATTCAGTGATTTCAAACGTTCCCATAAAGTTTCATCGAGATCGGAGTAGGCATTTGCCGGTCGCGAGCTAAATATCACCAACATATCGCATTAAAAAACGACAAAAATTGTAAAAGTACAATATTCAAGAGAAATATTTTTCGATTGTACCCAAAAACGTAGCAGGTCTAAGTTCAGAGATTTCGAAGGTCCCCTCCAATTTTCATCAAGATCGCAGGTACCGTTTGCCCAGTAGAGTGCAAACAAACAGACAAAAAAAAACACCCGAGCTATTTTTTATTTTATTTTATTTTTTTTTTTTGGGGGGGGGGGGGGGGTGGTGGAATTGAAGTACCGGTATTCGCTTCGTTCATCCAATAAGAACCAACACTATAACACGCGGCTATAAATCACGTCTTGTATTAATTTCAAGTCACACGACACGTCTGCACGTTTAAAAGACTAAACTGAAACTAATCTCTGCACCTACCTGTTGACACTTGAAAATCTACATTTGACTAAAAATAGAATACTGCCCATCGCGTCTCACCCAAATTTTACGTTTAGTTCGTTGCAAAGGATTGAAATAAAAATTAACTACATGTCTTCAAATGAACAAGAGATGCATGCCTGCAGATATTATGACACAGGCTACTAATCATACCTTTTCTATTCATACTCTTTTCACTCAAGGGACGAGACAAAGAAAAGCTTCCCGCAGCGGACTTTGTAAATTAACTGGACACAACCTAATTTTGGTAAAAATGCGTTGTTTTCTTACATGTCGAAAACAGACAGTTTGAAATTTGATTACAATAAAACAAGGTCTGTACTTCTGGCGAGCCGGGCCCCCCTACACGTCGGGCCCCCCCCCCCCGCTTCGCGGGGGCGGCGGGGGTCTCCTTTACGGCACTGGGGTTCATATTTTTCTTTGGATATCGGTAAAAGAATGGAACACGCCAAATTTAAATAAGAATTTTGGAACATAAAAATATGAAGTACTAAAATGGTAGAAAATGTAAACCTTGTGGGCTCTTCTTACATGTTTTCTGTCCATAGGGGGGGGAGGGGGAGATGCATTGCAATTGACGCAATAGTAGTCAGTACAAGGCACTGCAAACAAGCCAACTTTCTCTTCTTTTTTCTCAGGATATCGGTAAAACAATGGAACACGTAAAGTTTGGGAAATGTTTGTAAAACTCGATCCCAATTTCAAATTTGCATCATGAATGAGTGAAGCGTTTTTAGGAAAACTAGAAGTTTGGCGGTGGCGGGAATCGATTCCGCAACCCCCTTGAAGTTCTATCAAGTGTGTAGGACATCAGTGTTGTATTAATGTAATTTTTGTGTGACAACACTCAATTAATAATAACTAAAATCGAACGGGTTGACAAGATTACCAAAGTTGATCTTCACTGCCCCCAACAGGCCTATAATTATGTCTTTGTATCGACGGGGCACCATATCATACATAGCCTGCCTGCCACCGCAAACCAAGATTGGATCTTGTCTTCGTGGAGTTTGCTTCGACGCCCTCAGGCACCAAAACCCGTCTCGCAGCCTCGCATACCAACTCAGCCAGCCAGGCGGGAGCGGAGCTTCACTGGTCACTTACATCCCTAGCTCAGAGTTCCAACGCAACTCGTAGAGGGAAGCATTTTACAAGTATCAATTTATGCAATATTCTGGCTCTTCTCACGGCTAAACTAATAAAGTTTTTTAATTGAAATTTTAAATATTGCTTATTTAGATCATGCTTAAGCTCAAGCTAGATACATATTTTCAATCCAAAAGTTTTAATTTTTTAATATTAAAAAAAAAATATGAAGCACTAAAATTATACGACTTCTGAATCTGAGTTCAACTTTGTACATATGTTTTCTGTATATAGCAAAAAACCGCATTGAAATTGATGCAATAGTATAGTCAGTACAGGTACCAGAAAAAGACACTGCAAACAGGCCAACTCATCCGCCCTCTTAAATTTAAACCTTATTCACCCACTCTTGAGGGGATTTGATTGTTTTATTGTGATTACGAAAATACCAATATAAATACTATAAACAAAAACGGGAATTGAACCCATGGTCTCCCTCTGGCCGGGCGCGGACTATATAACTGGGAGTGGTGATTTAATAAGAATTTGATATTCACTATATTATAATATCAAAATGCACCAATAATTCAGCAACAAATACACTACCGCGGTCTCGGTGGTGTTTTGGGAGGCATGGGTTCGATCCCCGGCCAAGGTTGGGTTTTGTAAATCTGGACTTAGCCCATTTATTGTGATATAATCTAGGGCTACTGATTGTTTTAAGCCAAAAATGAATTTGTCTTATCAACTAGGTATGAATTTAATATATTAATATGAAGACCACTCTTTATTAAGATCTCACTGAATTACCTAAGTGAGAGGGAATGTGTTTGGTTTCCGTAATTTCTTGTAGATTCCTTAAACGAAATAACGAATCAGTGCATGTGTTCAGTCACTTATCTTCCAATAAGTGGCTTCAGCAAATATACACTCTAATGGCAAGTGGGTAGGTGGATTGTGGACGGATAAAATTCAACGTACGAAATGTGTAACTAACAAAATAACAACAGTAGGTGTAGTTGTTTAACCAGTCGGCGTTTGATTACGTTTTCAGTGTCTCCAATGCATTTTTTCACGGAATGAATTATGTTTCTGTTAAAATATGATGTTGAAGACTAGATTCCATGTAGGTGCTGTATGTTGTGTGCGCGATAGAACATCACAATAATTATCTCAATTAGTTAATTTCTTACGCGCGAGGATAGCATGTGTAGATTCTATCCTCACTAGCGCGTTTCCAGCGTTTGCCGCCAGTGGACATGAGACGATGGAGCGCTCTATACTTACGTATCGGGCAGTAACATGGGCAATGGGAACAAAAGAGTCAGCTGGAAGCAGCAGACATGAAGTTTTTAAAAAGTGTCAAGGGGTTACAAAGATGGACAAGATAAGAAGTAATGTCATCAGAAAAGTACGGAGACTGGAGAGATTTGAGGTTTAAGCTAGGAAGAGAACGTCTAAGATGGTTTGAACATATGAAAAGGATGGGAAGGGAGAAGATTCCAAGACGAGAATTTGAAGCGGCAGAGGATGGGAAAAGAAGAGTACTAGTAGGAAGGCCAAGAGATAAATGGGAAAGATTAATTTAAGGAAAACATTGGAAAGCGGAAAGAAGTATGAGAGCATTGTGGCAAGAGTAAAGCTGTGGGAGGACAGAAGAGAGTGGAGTAAACTGGTGGGATGAGGAAGAAACACATGAATCTGGCAAGCTTAGTAAAAAAGAGACCTTCATTTTATCACCACTGCTTTCCCCTCAAAGAAACTAAATTTACAAAGAGGCCGACTCAAGTACTAATAATACCTTCGTCAAAATGCCGGATCCACCACTTGGACACGCGTGTCTCTATATTACCAAATGGAACTCAAAACAAATAATGTGGTCCCACTACAAATACTACACATTTTAATTGCTTTTCTATTATGTTAACGGACTGGAGCCTCTCTATTGGCAACGCTGTCTGAAGTCTGTGGCGCGAGCCAACAAGAATAAAGGGTTGACAGGTCTACAAAACTACTTATTCCACTTGAATGAAGAGCGGCAAAATAGGCAATGTTCATAAAATGACGATCTCTATTTTATCTACAGTTTCATGCCCTATATTCCCTATATAATGGTGGAAAGACACTACTCAAACCGACAAATTTGGAACTGAGTTTTTATGATGATGATTATTATTATTTCATTCTCATCATAGTGCTAAACCCTATTGTGTCGAATATAAGCCGACCCTTAACTTTTCTTGTTGTAATATACATAAATAAACAATGCATAATATATAAGCTTGTACGGGAATTTCACACTTAAAAATGAATAAAGGGTAGGCTTATATCCACGACAATACGGTAGTGGCAAAGCTAAAAGAAGTGGTCGGTGGACAACCTGTGCACCAAATATTTTTTACGGTAATTGCCCAAATGTTCTGATAAGTAATTTGTAATTTTAATGAATTGGGCCCAATTGGCTTTGCCCTCACCCCGCATGGATCTACTATTATGATATGATATCTCCAACACAGATTAAGAGTCTGCAATAGTGGTGATTTTTTTCTGGAACTCTTCCTAAAGCCAGTTTTTATCAGATTGTTATCAGACTTTGCAAATAGCTTATGGTCATGTATCTATAGACTTCTATAGTTTCACAGTTTTTTTAAACAATCACAAAAAAACTAAATAAATGAAATGTATTTTTAGGATTTAGGATTTAGGATTTTTGTAAAATCATCAAAATTAATAAATTTCGGAATTTATTTGTGGGTAATGCTTAACAATGTTAAGTAATATTTTAGAAGAGTGACCATATCCTTTCTTGTCAATTATGCAAAATTGCATATCGATTGGATGACAACTGGCAAGCATAGGGTGTCCATTCGTCCCGTTTTTTAGGGACCTGTCCCGGTGTCCCGACAACTGTTCACGGGACGCTGTTTTGTCCCGTTTTTGTAAATATACCGATTTCACGTGTAGCTCGTGGCTCGTCTGCTGTAAATTTACGTACTCTTCGCATATTCTGTATACACTTTTCTGCTGGCCTTGACTTTGCACGAATGAATGCGTTATCAGCAGGCGGAGTGTAGAGGGGGGTGGGGTTGGTTGACGGCATCAGTAACACGAATTGTCCCGAGCCCCAGCAAAGTTGCTGTGGTTTTGCAGCCGAGCAACATGATACGCGAATCGTTTCCGTTCTTGTCGATCTCGATCGAGCGTCCAGCGATCAGGATGCCGAAACGTAAGTGTAAGTTTACAGACGCTATAAAAAACGAGTTTTCGTTCCTAAAACGGGTTTTCGGGTGACAAAGTGGAATGCTGTCGTGAGGAAATAAATATAAAAAAAAAATTAGTATGATTGCAAGCCTACTTCGCCTGCAATTCGATATTTAATTGTTATTAGCAGCAATTAAATGTGGGGAAGCTAATTTTGATTTGAAAACATATTTTTACTTCATAACCTCACTTTTACGAGATGGTTTTTTCGTCTCGTACGCGTGAGTGTGTAAAATGCCGCCGCCTGAAAGTGTGTTTTCAATGACGATGTTAAGAAGGACTTTCCTTATCTTGTTAAACACGAGACTGATAATGACAAAGTGTTTTGTACGATCTGCAAAGCAAGATTTTCTATAGTAATTATCCATTAAGGTAATCCCCCGAGTTGCCATTTTTCAGTTAAAACATGACAAAATAATAATAGTATGGTGAAAAAAATTTTCGCCTTCGGCGGAAAAGCCTCCGGCGGCTGGGGCTTTGCCCCAGACCCCAGCTACAACCACCGGAAATTTGTCCCGCTTTTTTAGTTTGAAAATATGGACACCCTAGGCAAGCAGGAATAGTTCCCAAAAAAGTTTTAAATAGGCATAGTTGACTCCAAACAAACTGTAATCAAGGAATATAAGTCACCTCATTACTCATTACTCTAACTCCCAGGGCTCCGATTCATGTACATTTTTATCCCGGTATAAGCCGAGTTAGGTGGTATAAGTGCGGTATAACTCCGAATCCAATTCATGAAGACTTATCCCGCCTCGACCGGGGATAAGAAAATACGTAAACAGATGGCGGACATTTTAAATTTTGCATCTATGTGTAAAACGAGAAGAGTTGTCATTACTCTCATAAAACAAATCAGAAACCGTCCCGGGCCTAGGCCCAGATGAAGAAAATTATTCATAATACAACAGTGTAGGCCTAAAGTTCCATTAGGCTATAGGACTAGATAAAATTAATACTAACATTACACGTTTGACAAGCCCTATGCCTCTTCTAGCCAACCGTAGGCCTGCACGACCTTGTTCTGACACACATCCCGCACAAATAACAAGTTTTGATTACTAAAAGCCTAATGTAGATAAACAATTGTATGATAGTCCTAGGCTATTCCAAAATTTACGGCAATAATAAGCCTTTTCTTTTAATAAACTCACGCAATCTCCTGTCGTAAAACAAAAGATGGTGCAAATTTTCAGTGTTCTTTTGAATGAGTTTTGATAATCTGCTGATTTACATGGTTGTGGAATGCAGTAGAAAATAACATTTTTTTTTTTTGTGTTTGTTGTTGGATCGGAAATTTTTGATTGGATGAGAGTTGCCCAGACTTAACCAGGCCTTATCCTGCCATGTCCTGCATTATACCGTCCTTATACCACCTATACCCGGGATAAATGTACATGAATCGGGGCCCAGGTAGGTAAGAAGAACAAGACTACAATGAATCAAACAACAAATTTCAACAACATATTATTTATTAGTGCACTCAGATACAAGTTAATGTCGTGTAATTGAGATTGCCCGAGGGCTGTGTGAAGGATCATTAATTCCTTCCCGGCATTTGCCTTTTAATCGACTGAGGGAAACCTCGGAAAAACCTCGTCAGGACAGCTGGGCATTGGTAAGACCCACAATCTCAAGATATTGTTAGATCTGGAAGAAAAACACTATTATTAGACAATATCCAAACAGGCAGGATGCTCATTTTACATGCTTTCAAATTTCTCAGACAATTTCAGATACTAGGGATTTCAACGATAATGGTATTTCAATTTTATTGCAATAGGCCTATAGATTGCTGTATGTGCAATATTAACTTCTAGCGATATTTAGAGGTAGTGAGAAATGGTGATATAAAAACCCAAATGTCGCGTTTTTTGCAATTTCATTTAAATGGTCAAAAACAAAATTAAATCAATTTTTTTTAAATCAAAATTTTGAAAAAAGGAGCCCTTTAAGTAGGGATGACATCAATTCCAATGAGTTAGAATCGATCATTGTGACCCACAAATCTAATTCAGAATCGATTCCCAAGCAAAAATAAATATTTGTACGCACCATTATTTTGGTGGACTATTGCCGCGGAATCCGTGATACGCGTCGTTATTTTGGCGGTCTATTTCCGTAGAGCCCATGACGTCACGAAACGATGTACCGCCCGCTGCGCGCGTAATGTTCGGTCGAGACCGGCACCTCCACCAAAATTCACAAAAATTCTGGACCGGCACCTCCACCATCCCCCACATTATGAGTACTAAAATGTTTAATTTCACGAGTTAATTTGCGTTTTGACCAGTTTTATACAATTTTGTTAGTTATTTCGCGATATACACGAGACTTCGCGAAATTCGCGTTTTCAAAATGTGTTTTTTCCATCTCTAAATGAAGATGTAATTCGTCGACAATATTACATTTTAGGCAATAAAATGGACATTTAAAAAATTCGCAAATTTTGTTATCACCATTTTTCACTACCTCTAGCAATATTGGATAATTAATGGGAAAATGGATTTTAAATTTGAATCAAGTGGTAACAGAATGTTAACTGCCCTTCCTCCTTACAGAAAGTTCAGTAGCGTGTAGACGTGACTAATCGACGCTGTTATTGTTGTCGAATGATATTTTTCTCCTGAATTGTGGATTTTATGGAATTACCAGCCTCTCAAAACGGGTTTTTCCGCTCCCAATCATTTCACGTCACAGACAATACCTAGCCATACCCCTCCCGCGCATGGCTAGCCACTGTTAATTTAGCGAGGAGTCGCATAAACATTGCTGTGCTTACCCTCTTGTCTTTTGGCAGTGTCCTTGTGAAGGTTGTACTTCTCAGAAGTCTAATGAATGATATTCTGTGTTAAGTGAGCCTAATGGACGCGAGCATTGCATGGCTGAATGAACTGGTATGGAATTCGGCGCGGGTGGGAGGGAGCAAGAATAGATTACAGTCAATCATACAACAAACACCATTACTATTTGGATGAGCGTAGCGATAAAGCGAAGATTCCATTTCACTACACTGGAGAAAAAATCCGGAATGTTTTTTTTCTTTCTTTCATTTCGTATTTTTGTGTGTTTGTGAACATGATTCCGGCTAAACCGATAATCCAATTGTGATGAAATTTTCTAGAGACCTTTGAAATCTCTATAAACTTGACATGCTTTAAATATTTTTTTCACAGAACCTTAATTTTATGAATTTATGTATTCGTGTGAAATTTGAGCGCAATCGAAAAACTATTTCTCATGAAAATTTTAATATTACGATTTTTTCCTTTTTTAAAATTATGATTAACTAAAAAAAATTAAATTTAAGTTAAGTTAATTTTTTATTTAATTTAATTTAATTTAAAAAAAATCTTTAACTTAGTAATGATTTTTTCACAGAACAGAAAATCCGCATAACACATGGCAGCTCAATGCATCAATTACGCTCATCCAACAACGCGGCAGGACTTAAGCGTTTTCCTAGTATGAAATAATCATTACACCGAAAATTACGGGTGGTCCCGCCCAAATTCCTTTGATCATAACTAGGGGTCTGCAGGTAGCACTTTTTAAGTTTGGGTAGTTTTCGGGTTCGGGTAATAAAAAATTACTTAATTTCGGGTTCGGGTATTTTTCTACAATATTTACATAGCGCAAAGATGCTAGAGACACGAGTGAAATGTTCCCATAACACCGCTCCCTTTGTAGGCCTTTGCAAGGCGGGCCCAGGACACCCTAGGGCTAGCGCTACATTCGGCCCATCTGTTGCTGGTCTTACGCTTATCTAAGTTCCCGTCAACATTCCTCCTCACTGTCTAAGCAATACTAATAAAAGAAAGTTACAAACATAGTTTTTCACCGTGACATTGCCAATTTCAACTCGTTTATAATGTAGGCCTACACAAGCATATAACGCAGTGACACAGGGAAAAAAAGAAAAGGCTAAGATTACCGCTGAGAAACATCAGGCAACCATTCAAGGATGCAGTTTTTTGTTTTTAAATTTTGACTTATTTTTACCAATTTTACCCATGTATTATTATTATCTTGAAAATAATTTTTATAAAAGTCAATTTTTGAATTTATTTTTTCTACCAAGCAGTAAAACTTGCCAAATAGAATGAATGCAAGGAAAATATATTAAGGCTATTGTACCACCTCTGGCCGATTTGAAAGTCGAAGAAACATGTCTGAAAAGTTTGCTGAATGAAAGGACTTTAAAATAACAGAAAAAAAATTGTGAATTTTTTTGGGCGGGACACAACCTCACTTTTGGAAATTATATTTAGATTTTTGTACAAAAGTGTAATATACAAGACTAGTTCAAAATTAAATTTTGAGAATCGGTTTTCTAAACACCTTTAGCTATAACTTGACAAAAGCTAAAATAGTTTTCTGAAAATAACAGTTGGTGTACAAACTTTTTTGTCAAACTGTACAAAATGTACACAAAAATTTTAGAGATGGGACGATTCTTCAAATTGGCCGATCCGATTACCGATTACGATTATTATTAAAAAACTGATCCGATTACCGATAATTCAACCGATTATTAAAATAATGTTTTTGCATGGGCCACACCTAAAATAGGCCCTAGATAATTGAGTAGCTAGACCTTTGTCCACCAGATTATTTCTGCTAGGCCTAGGCCCTAGCCCTAGGGCCTTGTTAATATTTAGTTTTAGGCCCTAGGCCTAGCTAGGCTACATTTAGACCTTTTCCGATCGAGACAATGTTTTTAAACCCAACACGGCAGGCTCCTAGGTTGCTTCCAAGGTAGGCCTAGGCCTAGTTTTTGTCAATTTTGTCCCCAAGCCCAAAGATGCTGCTTTGCCTCACATAAGCCTAGGCTAGGCCCTAGGCTAAGCAGAGTTGTATGATACTGATAAACTAGACTAGGCCAAAGCCTAGAACCAAACAGGATCTAGGCCTATTACATACTCTCACTGGGACATGACTTGGAAGACTCAGTATCATCGGGAAAAGCTTTATTTATCATGGACATGGACCTAGGCCTAGGACCTGAGCCCGGGGCTAGGGGCCTAGCCTAGGCCGTTCAAATCTCGTTGTGACGGTCGGGAAGTTGTATCCTAGCCTTGCCCTAGCTAGCTAGGCCTAGGCTATGCCACACATCCATTTTGACACTTTTTATTGCTTCAAAACATAATTACAGATAAAAACACTTATTTATTCAACAAAATACGAAGCATTGTATACACCGCGAGCGTAATTCGGCATCCAAGCGGCCATGACAGTGACGCTGAATGACGTAGTGATGATAAGTCGAACATGCTTTAGTTCGACTTTCGATATTATTGGTCGACTAGTCGAGCAGGAATCGACCTTGAACTGATATGTGTGCTTGCCGCCCACAACCAACAGCGCATTCACGTGCCCGCGATATTTAAAATCACGCATTTAAATAATCGGCAATATTTTACCTAATAATCGCCGATCCGATTAATCGACGATTCACCAAATAATCGGTAGAATCGTAGAATCCTAATCGCAATCGTCCCATCTCTAAAAAATTTGGACCGTTTGACAAAAAAATTCGTACACCAACTGTTATTTTCAGAAAACTATTTTAGCTATAGTCAAGTTATAGCTAAAGGTGTTTAGAAACTATGTCCAGAAAACCAATTCTCAAAATTTAATTTTGAACTAGTCTTGTTTATCACACTTTTGTCCAAAAATCTAAATATAATTTCCAAAAGTGAGGTTATGTCCCGCCCCAAAAAATTCACAATTTTGTTTCTGTTATTTTAAAGGCCTTCTTTCATTCAGCAAACTTTTCAGACATGTTTCTTCGACTTTCAAATTATCAAGCAGAGGCGGTACAATAGCCTTAAAATGCCTATTTACATAATTTCATGAGTAAAGGTCCTTTTTGGGCATTTTTAAGGTACGAATTGTCCTATTTTGATATAATTTGCTAAAACGGATGCAAAACGTGCGAGTGCAGTGTCGAACTTGCCACATTATCGGGCCAAGCATACGCAATGATTTGTTTGTTGTCGAATACTTTAACGTGGGATGAGTCAGAAATGTTTGGGGAGCGGGATGGCGCTTTTCTTAAATGTGAAATGAAATTAAAATGTTAAAATTATGTTTTTAATTTTTCATCTTGTGTTTGATATATCGACTAATCTATTCCCCCCCCCCCCCCCCTCAATGAAAATATATTGGTGTAACTGTAATAAACATTACTGAAAGTAATGAAAACAATAGAATTGAATTCAATTCAAAGGGTCCCTTTTTTTAGGTCCTTTTATGGTGTTTTAAAGGTACTATTTGCCTGCCTTTTTCTCACTTTGAAAGGTCCTGAACATCCGCTCCCTAGTGATGACCTATGCAGATGCTAGGCCTAAAACAACCTAGGCCTACTACATGTGTACTGTTACGGCACTAGTCTGCGTGTGTATTCAATTCCAAATCTTCCTATGTTAAAAACTGGTTGTAAAAGCTTTAAAACTTATAATAAAGAGACTTGGATGCGGGAACCAGGGAGCGTGAATACACTGCGTCAAAAATAAACATCTTTTATAGGTTTTGTTGCGTCTATACCACTAATATTTCCGATAAACGATCGTAAAGAAAGAATGCCGCAGAATATTCCACTTAAAGCACTTTTTACGCATTTTAAAATCGTAGTTCGCGTAGCTTGACATTTGCCATCTTCCATTTGCTTCATTTCACTGACTATCCAAGGTGAAACTCACCGAGCGTCGTTATGGATGGACATGAGACGACCCTAGCCAATAACAGAGCTAGAAACCAGTACCACAAACTCTACAAACGCACTCGTAGCGTGCTCACGCTCCGTCGGCCATTGCTGGAACTCGTTGCGTAGAATATTCAAACGTGCTTAAAGTCAAAACGCATTGGAAATGAAGGTTGCCCATCGATGTATAATGCCTACATCGAATCAAAAAAATCGATGTCAAATCGCGATGTTGAAATTTTTCCGACATCAAAACCAGAAAAATCCACATCAAAATTTGCCTTTGTAGCTGAAATATTGGGCCTGCGTTCGTTCAGTACGAAATAATACGTCTGACCTGACAATTCAAATAAAAAACGGAGCAGTAGGTACGGTAATGTTTCCGGAGAACGTTAAGTGTCAACTCAGTAAGTTGCTCGTGATGCAGGCCGGCCGGCCCCCCCAACAAATTAAGGAGCGAGCTACAAAATACATAATCTCCAGATGATGTTAATAGTTCCCTTTAAAATATATTCTTGCATATGCCACTGCAGTCCAATGCATAATCTACTGTTAAGTGTCAACATGTAAACACTGGAAGCTTTGAGCTGGGACTTTGCTTGCTTGCTTGCCTACCAGTGCTAATCTGATGAGCTGGCATGTAGAGCACTTGCACAACCGACCAGCTGCTGTGACGAGCGGGAAGTGGGGTGGGGAGTCACGTGACGTGGTGACCTTGAAACAAACTGGTCTCATCTTATCTACAAGATTACACGCCACTACTCGAGCCACGTCATAATACAGTCGCAAGATAAAAATATGCTAGCCACCCGGGAAAACAATTCACAGATGTTGTTTTCGGTAACAAAATGTTTGGAATTGATTTACGATAATAATATGAACAATACGACTTCCAGATTAAATTTTGAAACTATATTTCTTATTACGCACTCGAAGCACGGAGATGGGCAGCATATTTGTCAAAGAAGTTGCATAATTATGAAATTCGAGCTCTGCTGGTGGTCTAGTGGCAGAGTTTGACGGGGTGGGGGGGGGCGTGTCATAGATCGCGATCTTCCCACGGCTCTCTGGCACTAATGCTCGGGAGGAATGTACGGCGGTCGGATCGACGAAAGTGTTGATAGACCAGGAGCTAATTCCTGTAGGAGCGATATTAACGAAATTGGCTCACCCCACTTAACATCTCAAATCTGACTTGACCACGTGTACGTATGCACCTTATGAAACATCTCCAGGTAGTATGTCACTTCGAATTGTGGTATACGTTTTTTTTTAGAGGCCATTTTGTTTTTGAATGTGCAATCATTGAAACGCTTACTCACTACTGTCTTTAAATGTACACAACTCGGGACTCGGTTAACCGATTTGTAGGTGACTGTATGCTTTCCCTATTATTACAATCAATTTTTAATAAACATATGATTTCATTGCTAAAAATTGCAGACACGGCAAAAATAGTGTAAGTAATTTTACAAAAATGTAATTCAAGCATAAATTCACAAATTATTTTGGTCAGTTAGCGCTATGTTTTTACACATTATTAGGATTTATGAAACTAACTCATGTACAAAAAAAAAAAAGGGATTTTTGCACGTTTGAGTATATAAGCGTTGAAGGCTGAGCATTTTCAGTGGATTGTACGCTATTTAACTACGATTTTCATTTAACTTCATTTTGTCATTGCTCGTAAAGAATAACATTTCAAAAGTAGTTCCAACAAACAATACATGCAAATGGTAAAATTGAATGATATTAAAAATGTGATTTAAAGATTTTTGCAGAATAGTCGAATTTATGGAATTTTCAGTTTCAAAGGTGGAAAAAGTGGAAAATTGCGATTTTCACGTGACAAATTTATTTCCTGGCACTTATATTCTTTGAAAGTATAATTTAAGAGTTTTTGAAGGTTCTCTGAGAACTTAATCTAATTCGGAGTAGTCGTTTGTCCTGGACAGCCAAGAAATTAACGACGACATGTTCAAATAATCAAAAACGTCCGAGGAAATGGTGTTACAATACAGTAAGATCTCTCTTATCCGATCTCCTCTTATCCGATGTTCCGTGTTAACCGAGCCGCCAAAAAAAAAAAAAAAAAAAAAAAAAATTAAAGTTTTAAATACGTAAATAAAACATAAAAATAATTACAGACGCCGCGCCGCACTTTTTTAAATGTACTCGCATACATTTGTAGGCATGCCTTACGAGTGAGTGCAAAGAAGATAGATCGGCGATATATCTCGACTTTCGAGCAGTGTACAATACATGCAAATGGTAAAATTGAATGATATTAAAAATGTGATTTAAAGATTTTTGCAGAATAGTCGAATTTATGGAATTTTCAGTTTCAAATGTGGAAAAAGTGGAAAATTGCGATTTTCACGTGACAAATTTATTTCCTGGCACTTATATTCTTTGAAAGTATAATTTAAGAGTTTTTGAAGGTTCTCTGAGAACTTAATCTAATTCGGAGTAGTCGTTTGTCCTGGACAGCCAAGAAATTAACGACGACATGTTCAAATAATCAAAAACGTCCGAGGAAATGGTGTTACAATACAGTAAGATCTCTCTTATCCGATCTCCTCTTATCCAATGTTCCGTGTTAACCGAGCCGCCAAAAAAAAAAAAAAAAAAAAAAAAATTAAAGTTTTAAATACGTAAATAAAACATAAAAATAATTACAGACGCCGTGCCGCACTTTTTTAAATGTACTCGCATACATTTGTAGGCATGCCTTACGAGTGAGTGCAAAGAAGATAGATCGGCGATATATCTCGACTTTCGAGCAGTGTGCATCAGTGTACTGAGCGTATAGAGTTCAGTGGTCAGTGTGCGTCGGGCGCATCGCCGGTAAGCGTCAGTGCCACCCACTGAGCATATAGAGGTCAGTGTGCGTCGCGCGCCTGCGCGTGCGCATACGATCCAGCCATCTCACACACAGCTGTTCAAAGATGGTCGTTGTGGAACTAGATGCAATCATGTTTCAACCGATTCACGAAATTCGTAATCACGACGCATTGAATTGTTATTCCTGGGCTTATCTTATTTCTTTCCCAGACTTATCTTGCGTCGTGAGCTTCAGCGCGGGCATAGTAGTGAGAGGTTTTCCCACATGAGAAAGAGAGCTAGGCCTAGGCCTATGTTTGCATTGTAGGCCTAGGCCTACTGCGTCGAGTTTAGGCCTAGGCCTAGGCCTAGACATACGTTTTTATTACGACATGTAGGCCTAATTGTGTACGTGTGTTCGTGAGCTTGAATTACAAGCTATTAAATCATTTAGTATACCCTGTATGAAGTGTATCGTGTGTATTTTATGTTCCTTTATCCATTACATGTGTCATATATCATTTTACCACATCAGGCTATGCTACGAGAGCAAATAAACAATTGATCCGCGCCATCCGAGTTTTTCGCAAATCCGAGGTGCCCCCGGTCTCATCCAACTCGGATAAGAGAGATCTTACTGTAGTTCATTGTAAGTCACAAGCATACAAATTTGGGAAAAGGTACTTTATGACCTAATGACCAATAATTGACATGGTCACATTAAAGATTTTACTCCATTAACTCACTGGAGGTCAAAAAATTAAAATCTTTTTATTTAACAATTTTACTGTAAAAATTATATTTTTGGAATCTGTTTAATTCACATTATTAATCATGATAATATTCACAAAAAGTTTTTATTTTTGTAAAAAATATTTTTTTACAAAATTGAAAACTTTTTGTGAATTTTGTAAAAAATATTTTTTACCAAATTTGAATTTTTTTGTGAATAATTACATGATAAACCAATAATGAGGATTACACAGTTTCCAAAAATATAATTTTTACAGTAAAATAATTGTTTTATACTAGGAAAACGCTTAAGTCCCGCCGCGTTGTTGGATGAGCGTAATTGGTGCATTGAGCTGCCATGTGTTATGCGGATTTTCTGTTGTTCTATGGAAAAATCATTACTAAGTTGAATTTTTTCAAATTAAATTAAATTAAATTAAATAAAAAATTAACATTAATTTTTTAATTTTTAAAATTAATTGTAATTGTTAAAAAAAGAAAAAAATCGTAAAATTGCGATTTTTATAAGAAATAATTTCTCGATTGCGCTCAAATTTAACACTTATATATTTATTCATAAAATAAGGGTTTTGTGAAAAAATCATTACAATCGGATAAAGCATGTAGGTGTTATAAGTCAAAAAATTGTTTAAAAAAAGAAAAAACCCGTAAAATTTCGATTTTTATGATAAATATTTTTTCAATTGCGCTCAAATTTTACACGAATATCTTAATTCATAAAATTATGGTTCTGTGAAAAAATTATTAAAATCGGATAAAGCATGTAGGTGTTATAAGTCGAAGAAATTTTTAAAAAATCGAAAAAAATCGTAAAATTGCGATTTTCATGAGAAATATTTTTCCGATTGCGCTCAAAAACGTGGCAGTTCTAAGTTCAGAGATTTCGAAGGACTCCAGAAAATTTCATCTCAATTGGAGTATCGGTTTAGCCGGAATCGTGTGGACAAACAGACAAAAATACAAAAAATAAAAAATAAATAAAAAAATAGAAATAAAAAACATTCCGCATTTTTTTTTCTCCAGTGTAGTGAAATGGAATCTTCGCTTCGCTCAACCAATTAAGATTTTAATATTTTGACCTCCAGTGAGTTAATGGAGTAAAATCTTTAATGTGACCATATCAATTATTGGTCATTAGGTCATAAAGTAGGTACCTTTTCCCAAATTTGTATGCTTGTGACTTACAATGAACTATTGTTGCACCATTTCTTTGGACGTTTTTGATTATTTGAACATGTCGTCGTTAATTTCTTGGCTGTCCAGGACAAACGACTACTCCGAATTAGATTAAGTTTTCAGAGAACCTTCAAAAATTCTTAAATTATACTTTCAAAGAATATAAGTGCCAGGAAATAAATTTGTCACGTGAAAATCGCAATTTTCCACTTTTTCCACTTTTGAAACTGAAAATTCCATAAAATCGACTATTCTGCAAAAATCTTTAAATCACATTTTTAATATCATTCAATTTTACCATTTGCATGTATTGTTTGTTGGAACTACTTTTAAAATGTTATTCTTTACGAGCAATGACAAAATGAAGTTAAATGAAAATCGTAGTTAAATAGCGTACAATCCACTGAAAATGCTCAGCCTTCAACGCTTATATACTCAAACGTGCAAAAATCCGTATTTTTTATATATGTTGTACATGAGTTAGTTTCATAAATCCTAATAATGTGTAAAAACATAGCGCTAACTGACCAAAATAATTTGTGAATTTATGCTTGAATTACATTTTTGTTAAATTATTTACACTATTTTTGCAGTGTCTGCAATTTTTAGCAATGAAATCATACGTTTATTAAAAATTGATTGTAATAATAGGGAAAGCATACAGTCACCTACAAATCGGTATTTAATAAATTCAAATCGGTTAACCGAGTCCCGAGTTGTGTACATTTAAAGACAGTAGTGAGTAAGCGTTTCAATGATTGCACATTCAAAAACAAAATGGCCTCTAAAAAAAAACGTACACCACAATTCGAAGTGACATACTACCTGGAGATGTTTCATAAGGTGCATACTAACACGTGGTCAAGTCAGATTTGAGATGTTAAGTGGGGTGAGCGAAAAAAAAATCCACAGGGTCTGGCTCCTGGTCTATGAGCTGTCATTGATCGAGTTGATGATTTTGTATTGCATTCTCGTCAGCCAGCTAGTAAAATTACGGCAGATACTTAGCATTGGAGGCTTCCAAGATTTATGTTCTTCCGAATTAGTTGGTGTGCATATTTTTTAACGACTTATATCACGAGATTCACATCACTTTGTGCTCGCATCTGCCGGAATGCACGCCGCGAACGTCGTAAACCACGCACGAGCGATTTGTGGCTTTTGTCGGTTTCAATTCAAATAAAGTGGCGAGAAAACTCGAACTCGACTCTCGTAGAAAAACGAGTGAGTCAGTCGAGTATCAACTACTCGACCCGGCTTTTTGAGTACTCGCACACCCCTAATTTTAATTTTTAATTTTAAATGTCGATTTTGGAATTTTGACAAAAATACAATATATCTATATATAAAAAACGATTTTGATGTTTTAAATAAAAAATTGATGTCGAAAATTTGCTTCGACATCGATAAATAATCGATTAATCGATGTCGATGGGCATCCTTATTGGAAATGCCTAGGCGGCAAAAATAGTGCGAGTGCGAATTTGGAGGAAATTTTTTCGGATAAAAACATTGGACTGTATTCGAGACGATACGGTATATATAGTGGTAACAACTCACAATACATATCGTCCACTTTGGAGTAGTGGCAACAATATGAATTTCTATGCGAAGGGCCGCGGGTTCAAATATCACTCAATTTTTATACTTTTTGCTCAATATTTCAAGTTTCTGGCCTGTTTTACTGTATGTTCATACAAAAAGTTTGGTTGAAATATTCATTTTCGATATAAAAAAGCGAGGGTTAACATTTGTGTCACATCCAGCCAGAGAAGCCGCAACTTTACCGACACATCTAGGGACTTTGCGGACGCAAGTCTGCTAATGCAAGTATCTTTGCGCATACGGTTTTAATTTTAATAGCTCTAAGATTTAACATAAATTTGCACATCCCCACCATTTTTAACGAGACACAACTTTGCGCTGGTAATCTTTGATCATGAGGGAGCAAGTAAACATAATAAATTTAATGGAGCAGCTTGGAGAGGGAAGGTTCGGACACTGCAAAAGGAAAACGATGGTGAAAACCATGATGGCATCAAAATGTGCAGCCAGAGTCGAACGAAATTAAAAATTGCACAGTCAACATTATACGTGTATTGGTCTGCGTTTGCTAGAGCACTAGGAAGCTTCGCAAACGCTTTTTATAGTGGCGTTGATGGATGAGCTATTTAATTAAAAAATGTCAATAATATTAATTTAAAATAACAAAAACATATTAATACGGCCCATACAAAGCAATCATTAGGTCTGTTGGATCCGATTGTTTGTAACAAGGCTGTGAGTAAGGCAGGGCTGCCGTTTTAACGGATTTTATCCGTTTTTCTTTTTACGGATATTTAGGGTGCAAAACGGATAAACGGATTTTTAGTCTTATTTAGGGATATTTTGTTAATAACGTTTTCTATGCTTATTTTCGTATATTTGAATCTGCGCGGGCTAATTTCGATTGTAAACATTGAAGGCGGGGCGATAATCGATTCGACTTTCGATAGGGGGCGGAGCAAGGGCGGAGCCGTGTCCTAGACATTGTAGGAACTGCTTCTGCTTTGCTTTTGGGAGTGGGAGGAGCCATGAACAAACAATGAAGATTGGAGCCTACAAAATTGTTTTCTTTCGTTTTTGTTTATAAAGTTTGGATTATGTGATCATAAACGTGAAAAATAGAATTGGTATATGATTAAAATGTTATTAACAAGTTCTGCAAGACTGCAATGTTATTAATAAACACAACACATGGGCCTAGGTCAAAATTGTGATGCAACATTCCTAGGGCCTAGCCTAGTCCTAGGCGGCTAGGGCCAGGCCTAAGAATTTTTTAACCAGGTCAGATTTAAAACAGATTTTCTGTAAATAAGTAACATTTTACATTTTTATGCAATCTTAATTAAAGCAACCACGGGCGTTTCTGGCTCATTTATTCTCGTCTGTGCATAGGCCTAGGCCCTAGCAACTTTTAGGTTATGATGGTAACAAATATAAACATAACATTTAGCCATTTTCATAGTTTGATCAATGAAATTAACGTTTTTAGACTTTTCACGGATTTTTGCGGATTTTTAACGTCCTCCAACAGGATTTTTTTTAAATGTCAGTGGCAGCCCTGGAGTAAGGTATAAAATCTCCATGTGAAGTTTTCATACAAGGCTGTGAGAAAGATCTAAAATCTATATTTTCCTGCTATTTGGGCGGATTCTGACCAAACGGGTGGGGCTATAACGTTCATATTTCACATGGACATAAAGGTAAGGGTGATGTATTGACTTTTGAAAGAAAAAGTTGAAAAAGTTAGCCAGAATCTATAGAAATAAAGGTTTTAATATTAAACACCTCAAAAACTCAAATTAAAACCTTTATTTCTACAGATTCTGGCTAACTTTTTCAACTTTTTCTTTCAAACGTCAATACATCACCATAACCTTAATGTGAATGTGAAATATGAACGTTGTAGCCGCACCCGTTTGGTCAGAATCGGCCCAAATGTCACGAAAATATCGCACTAAAAATAAAAAAAATCGTAAAAGTACGATATTCGTGAGAAATATTTCTTCGATTGTACCCAAAAACGTAGCAAGTCTAAGTTCAGAGATTTCAAAGGTCCCCTCAAATTTTCATCAAGATCGCATATGCCGTTTGCCCTGTAGAGAGCAAACAGACAGAAAAAAAAACAAAAAAAAAACAAAAAACATCAGAGCTAAATTTTTTGGGGGGTCGGAGAAATTGAAGTCTTCGCTTCGCTCATCCAATTAGACTATACACGTAAAATAAGTTCTCCATGGTTAGGCTCTGCACCGTTCAGACTATCAATGGGTAGCACAAACTGCCAAGTACCTACGCATGTCAAATCTAATACATACCTTGCATGTTGCGAGTGCACCTCCCAATTGGGCAACAGAAGATAAGGGCGATCCCACTCGCAGACTCGTCTTCATGATGGCTGATAAGCGGCGGCGGTGATGGGAGATGTTCTTGCGGCAGTGGACCGGTGCAGAGTGACGCAATCCAAAACATAAAACAGTGCTGTAGAGCAGCCCATATATATATTGGAGATCAGTTGTCAGCCAAGCCTAGACCATCCTGAATGAGCCACACATGATGGCCTAGAATCGACATGCCACAGACCACCAGGTATAATCAAGCAAGACTTTTATCAGTGATAAAGTACATAATGTAATGGTAGGCTACAAAATGGACTTCGAGACAGATAGAAACGGGAAATATCCTGCCAAAGATATTTCTCAGAATCATCTGCTTACACATGACAAGGTGGAAACCAGTGCATGGACATGCCATTTTAAATATATTTGCAAACAGTCAAATGATTACAAATATACAGCAAGTGAACAACAGAGGGATAGTTTGCCACAACTAACCCTTTGAAACACTTGATAAAATGAGACATGAACAAGCAAGAAATGTCTAGATAAAAGGAATAAGAGAATCAGGAAGTTGGGTCAGGGTAAATTAGGGAATACAAAACATAAGAAATTTGAGCAATAATTACCATGGTTAATGGAGTCTGCAAATCCAAGTCGTCCATTTCCGGAGACAGCGCTGGAGCCAAGATCAGAGGAGATGCCAACACTTCTTGATCGATGCTGCATTTACTGAGCAACGCTCGAAATGCCACTTGGTCACATTGTTATTATGTACCCTTAAATTGCATTTACTGAGCATCGCTCGAAATGCTAGGGTCAAATACTTCAAATGAAATATGAAAATAGGACGAGTAATCAAATTCAAGTAACATTTGAACAAAGAATTTAACTAGTGAGAAATGAGGAGAGGAGACAAATATACTGAAAATTTGATAAAATTTCAGCAAGGGAAACTAGTTCATTCAAATGCATATTTGAATTTGAGTACAGGAGCCATGCCTCACGAGAAAGAATGGGTGTATTTCAGGGTGTTAAGATGCCATTCACAAAGTTCTGTAAACCGCACACAGCTCATCAGAATTAAATGTTGAAATTCCACAAAAGAAAAAAAAAACGCCAATAGTCCAGATTCTGACGACCCCCCAACCCCCAATTCAGAGTCACCCATGTATTACCAATTAGTGCTCCTTCAATATGCTTAATAAAAATGCAGCCTACAAAATTGAAGAAAACCGATCGTATAACTTGGGTCTCTACAAAATGGGAAATCTATCAAATATGTAGTGGAACTTCAGTCATAAGCTTTGAAGAAAGAACTTTGAACAAACTATCCAAGATAGTAAAACTTTAAGGAGACAAGTGTATGTATTTTCCCCCACATGTGAAACAATTAAAAGTAGCCTATATTAAATTTCCTCTAATGTAAAATATACTTGTAACTATTTGGTTACAAATACATTTTTGGCAAACAAAGAAGAGATAATCTGCCATGACTATCTCACCATTATTTGCAATCATTTGGAGAGAAATAGAGAAGTAAAAATATTCCACGTTATACTTTTTGGACAGGAGAACCAAAAATTATAACTGTTCACTACTACCATTTGCTTTGCTTATGTAGATGAGAAACTGTTTGCCAAACAGCTCCCTAAATATCATAGGCAGCAAACATCGTAGTTTTATGGATTGTTTATAGGTTTAGATATGCTTTAAAATTGTTCAAAAGTACAAATGCATTTCTACTGCAAATAAAGAAGAGAAGCTGGCAAGGGCAAATTCTCAAAATTAAAAGCAAAAATTTAAGTTGTTGGATATTGAGAGACGAGAGAAAATACACAAACATCGTCAAATGGGACAGGAAGAACAACACCGTCCAATCTAGATTAAAAAGCTCAATATGATTGATTGATGAAAGAGCTAGATGAAGTTCCAATAGAAATATACCTTTTTACCTTTAACATTCAAATACCTGAAGAGTGAAATGCGCACCGCAGCGACCCGACATGGACATTTTCTTCAGTCTGTAGACAATTTCTTCTCAAACACACAGCAATTTCCTGGCACTTTTGTTTTAACGAACAATCGAAATGTCACCTTTCACGAATTTGAAACTCAAATTTCGCACCCCGGCATTTAATCATCGAAGAAAATAAAAATTGCACACAAAACAATATGTTGCCCACAAGAAGTCATGTCATGCAACAAAGACATGGATAAGTTGATTGTCATGCTCACGATCCAAAGATGCGAGAAAATTGCCAGTTTCCTCAACCTCTTCCAAGATCGACAGAAGTAATCAGCCTTCGCTGCAACTTTGTTGACACAAGATTGAACAACCTTATAACAAGAGAGATTTAAGTTTGCAAATCCCGTTTGATATAAGACAAGGGGTTCAACACATTAGCCTACTGTGCACTACCACTCATTTGCATCGCACCATTTATTAGAGTAAGAAAAATATTAAAACCGGTTCGGAGAAAAATATAAAAAATACTGGTCGCGCGCTCGCAACACGTTGCCCACGAGACAATTTGTCATGGAAACAAGCAACATGGGGAGGTTGGTCATTGTTCACACAATCCACAGACGCGAGTCGATAGAAAAAATCAACCTTCGCTTGTCACTTAAGTTTCTTAAGATCACCCCATAACAAGGGTGATTTGGGATAGTAAACCCCAGTTGATACAAGTTATGGTGTTTATCACAACACACTAGTACCAAAACTGATCTCACTTTTTCTTACTCACAACACTGAAACTCACAATAAATCTGTAACTATTTAATTGGGATAAAAACGAGGTAAAGCTCTCATCTTTTCAGTCCCAAAGCATTGTTCCAGATTTTGGGCGCCTCGTTACAGTGCCTTGATAAGGGCAGACTAAGCTACTTTACCATTTCAATTATAATTGTACTGTAGTTACCTAACTTACGATCAGAATTACTATAAAATGAGCCAACAATTTTAACCACTAACATTAACAATTCAAAAAAGAAATGAAAATGGCATCTTAGGTAAAAAGTACGGCTCATTTATAGAATTCAATAGGCTCATTCTGTACGTTCTTCTTTTACAACCTGGAATCCATAAAAAAATACATTGTATTGATCAGAGCTTGGCACTGCAACATAGCTTACCAACCAGCCACTGGTTGCAATGTTTCCAAAGCAGGCTACCACTATTCACATGGTCCTGGAAATCAGCCACCATATCCCAATGCCCCTGTGATGAAATTGCAGCTGCCTTGCTGAGACTGCTAAATTATATCACAGTTGCAGTGAGTGTACACTTAACAATTCTCCATGGCCTGAAAGTAGTAGTCCCTGCCTTTCCACCATAATTACTACTTGCTCCATCGATGCTTTCTCCAGTGTGTGCTATCAACAAGACAACTAATTCTAACTCCCATATTATGAGTGCGGCAAAATGTTGAGCAGCCATAACTCGGGACACTGTTGAAATTAGTGACCCAACGTTGATAGCATCTTCATTTTTTCTTATTATTTTTCACTCGATGACTACAACAAATGCTAGATCGGAAGCAATAGAATAAAATCATAGCTCACAAAATATCAATTCTCTCTATCAGGACTGAAGACACGCCAGTATTGAATATCCCATCCAAATTAAACCTACGACGAGGAAAAATAAAATTGCAACACTTCACCGTTCATTAGTTCTTGTACATGCAAAACAAGACGTTTTTAAAGAGCAGACCGATATATTCTCAAGAGTGGTATAATTTCTCAGCTGTTGGGAGTGCCAATCCCACAGCATTCAAAATGCATATTTACAACAGTATATAATGGGGCATCTTTTGAAACGAGACTTGAATTTGCAGGCAAGATAAGAATGAAAAGCAACAAGAAACAATATTTTTATTTGCCTTGAATAAGATGTAACTTAGACGGGGATAAAAGACAAGTGGATGACCTCTGCCACTGACCTCGAAAATCACAGCCAGCATGTTGACATAGATAAAACCAGATTTGCTGCTCCAAGATAACAGTTTAGCAGTAACTTTAGCCTGAGGGGCACTACGCAGCACGTCACGTATCTCTTTTCGTTACGACTACTAGCAAATGTTTGAGTCAATTCATCAGCTAAAAGTAATGGTAAATTGTATGCACACAATTCTCTCTATCAGGACTGAAGACACGCCAGTATTGAATATCCCATCCAAACTATACATACACAGAAGAAAAATAAAATTGCAACACTTCACCCTTCATTAGTTCTTGTACATGCAAAACAAGACGTTTTTAAAGAGCAGACCGATATATTCTCAAGAGTGGTATAATTTCTCAGCTGTTGGGAGTGCCAATCCCACAGCATTCAAAATGCATATTTACAACAGTATATAACGGGGCATCTTTTGAAACGAGACTTGAATTTGCAGGCAAGATAAGAATGAAAAGCAGCAAGGAACAATATTTTTATTTGCATTGCATAAGATCAAGCTTAGACGGGGATAAAAGACAAGCGGATGATCCCTGCCACTGACCTTGAAAATCACAGACAGCATGTTGACATAGATCAAAATAAGACTTGCTGCTCCAAGATAACAGTTAAGCTGTAACTCTAGCCTGGGGGCACTAGGCAGCACTCAAATTCAAATGTACAATGCTCTGGAGAAAAATTGAAACGACATACGAGAATTCTAAAGTGCACAAGACACAGATATTTTTATGTAGAAGAACATACAACACACAGAATTGATGTATGTAATAAACCCTACTATAAACTATAGTTAAGCGTAAAGCCCACGCGGCGGGAACAACTTCTTCTTTTTCCCGTTGCGTCGACTTTATGCGTAACAATGATTTATAGTAGGGTTTACTAGATACATCAATTCTGTTTGTTGTATGTTCTTCTGCATAAAAATATCTGTGTCTTGTGCATTTTAGAATTCTCGTATGTCGTTTCAATTTTTCTCCAGAGCGTTGTACATCTGAATTTGAGTGCTTTCGTGCGTGCTGTGTACTCATCTGTCTTGTGAAACACTCTTAAAGCTTTAAATCGATGCACGATTCTATAGATAGCCCTTAAATTCTTGAGAATACAATAGATAATTGTTTTTTTTTCACAATTACTTGTACTTTCAAAAAGGGACCCAAAAAAGATCAAAAGTGTCCATTCACAAACTAACAAGGCTGTGAATCGCTGACAGCAGTTAACGATAAAGTTAACACATTAAATTGTCCACGTTGGAAAACTTCCACGCCAGACTTTCACTCAATGGAAAGAACCATAGAAAAACACAAAACTCTGGCAGGGCTCTTACAAGCCTGCCATCGTTATCAGTCCACTACAGCCCTAACCACTCATTCAGGACATTCAAGACTTAAGTTAAAGATCTTTGTGTGGTAGATACCTCCAAAGAACACTGGCTAGTATCCACCAATTTGAATGATTGTGTGATATAATCCACGACAATCATTGTAGTCAGCAGTGTTACCTAGTGTCATGTTGGATGCTCTACCACACTAGGCATACCAACCGTTAAGGTACCACAAGTAACCATACAAAGACGTATCAAATGGAGCCTTCAGAACTGCTCAGTTTTTAGAGGTTCTAATTGACGACGCATTATAATAGTTACTTGAAACATACCATTACAACTCTTTTATTCTTCTGAAACAGGCTAGTTAATGTGACCATTCCATTAAATTGAGCTCCTTTCAGAATGATCACACTATCAACCAGTTCTCTTCTTTGTCTCTTCTTGCTTCGTGCACTTCCTAATCGATTCGTAAAATCCCGCGGGAGGCACAACATAGGCCAAAAGACAGACTGGAAGGTGGCAATGATTTTGATTGTGTAGCGGAAGGCCACACGTTAAGAACATGTATGATTTTAACAATCCAACCTGCTTTTTGCAATGCCAATCAGTGCTGTATTACAAGTTAGGCCACTTCTGATTTATCGACCTTGATTCTTGCTTTTAAAAAAAAGTACCTAGGTTGAAGAATGGTGCACTTAAAGAAAAAGTTGAATGGTGGCTATGAAGCATTGAGTACTGTTCTCTGTTAACAGAATTACTAGTCAGTTGATGAATACACAAAATTAGAAATACATTGAAGACATGGATGTAAACTACACCAATGCCTACAATGAACACAATAATTATGCTAATATTCAACAGGCAGAGAATCGTCAGTTCACATAAACAGGATTCAACGCTCATTACCACCATACTTACGTCTTCTGTTATAATAAAATTTAGCTGTCACAAGAAGATTGTTTAGAACAAGTAAGTATCTCAAGCATCTTCCTGTATCTCTCCAATAAAACTCAAAGTTCAGATTCCTTAAAGAAGCTCGCTTGAATTGCAGCCATTTGAGAAATGTGCATGAAATCTTGCCGGAATGCATACAATTTAACAAGGGCACAAACCATTTTCACCAGTTACTGAAAGAAGTCTGAACGAACTGTTTTATAAAGTTCTTCTGGCAAACCCGAAGCCACCTGCTCTAGTTAAACCATTATATAGTACTACTAAAAAGTATGAAAACAGTTTCCTAATTTATTTTTACTGGGGATAAATTATACCGAAGACAAGTCTGCTAGTACGTTACGTGTTGCAAGCTACCGCAGTGGGTTGCTTAACCTCCTCAGACCCAGCGTTTACTATTTACTAAACCACACCGAGTGTGTCTCTCATAGGAGACGGTGGGTCTGAGGACAATAACCTCCTCAGACCCAGCGTTTACTATTTACTAAACCACACCGAGTGTGTCTCTCATAGGAGACGGTGGGTCTGAGGACATAAACAGAACATACGCCAGTCAGAAAAGGACAACTTGTCATAAATTCAGTTATACTACAGGAGATGAGAAGCAAAACTCCCACAAATCACATACAATGACAAATACTGCAGATCATTATTTTCATGGAAAGCTTTTCCTACAATGTCCACCATGAAATCATATTTTACTGCAACAATTGCCATATAAACATTCAGCCACTCATAGAATTTTTGCAATTTATGGATAACTTCTGGAATAGAATGTTCACTCAATGTTTGACACTGAAATGCACTTGCTATCAAATCAACGCATTTGATTTAAATATCAGAAAGGTTGTCTTTAATAGCAGTGTTTCTTGGTGCCAAACAACAAGCAGTGTACCACCTTACCCGTTACTTACAACCGTACTTTCCTCTTCATAGAATAGTTACCAACAAGTTGGATCAATAAAACCACAAACAAAATATTTAAACACATACCATGAGGCAAATTTTAAATATTCTCTTATGATAACATAAATCAACTGTTTGAAACATATGTCTTCTTTTCTTGAATCACTCCCGTAATTCCGAAGTCGAATTAAACAGCAAGGTAAGTACAGTATGCGATTTAAAGGCGGGTCGATACCCATAATGTGAAATGACCCGCAGACAATTTAATACTCTATGGAAAGAATTGCAATACATTAAAAGTGAGGTTGACTTAAAAAGGGAAGTTTACCTCACTAAAAAGAGATACAAGACTAACCATAACATTTAAAATAAGAGAACTCAGGAAATTAAGGCTTTAAACCAAGTTATCAAATATTTTTTAAAGGTAACCGTCAGGAGAACCGTACAACGTACTATGTATTGCCAAACCTTGGGAAACTCATCTTGACTGAATCGTGCAACCATTCGTAACGGTAATGAAGATAGTGATGTCTTAATACATTCATATCTTCAATCAGCTGTGCCAAAACGGCTGCAAAGTTCCCAGTCAACAGAAGTTACCACAACTCTGGATAAAGTAAAAGGAACCTTTATCTTTACAACATACTGTAACAACAGATATTGTGAAGGGAATGCTAGTTGGCTGGCCTAGTATTCAAAACAACATGGCAGGGTGTCTTAATAAAACTGACATATCTAGCTAACTGAGTAACCGTTATTAAGTTACTTTATTAAAAGCTACAATGGACTAAAAAGTAAAAGCTTGATAGAGCCATCTGTAAAAGTTAGAACAGCCAACTAATATCTCAAGAAAATATCTGCTAAATTTGCTGTCATCAATGCCAATAATTTTAAATATCATTCACGTTGTGTTCTATTCAGCAACAGAAAAATCACCGGAATATTACCAGGAATAAACATTAAAATTATTACACAATTGCTTTCTTGCCACAACCAGAAATTATACGTAGACTACTAAATATCACCAGTCCAGACACATTTCAATCAATGAAAAGGATCACACAATTAAATAACTCAGGTAAGGTCTTGCAACATTTCCATCATCATTATAACTTGCTACGATACTTTTCATGCTCAGTTATTCTGCCACTCGATCAGATATTTTGGAGTGAATAGATCTAAAGGCAAGAAGACTTGAGCACAAGATGAACACTCCCCACAGCTCACAAACACGTTTTTTCCCTCGTTAAATCTTATAAATTAGCAATCACAGAGAAGAGAACCCTTAGTTGTATCCACAAACTAATTATAGTACACATTTCTACAATTGCCAATCAACAGGATATTTGGAAAGTTGTCAACTATTCTGTAGGCTGTTGGTTTGCCATCTTCTCTCCGGTCATCCTTGGTGTAGTGGAACATCTTCCCCGGCAGGCATTAAAAGTGTCGACTAGATCCAAATTTCGCGATAAAAAAAATCCACGATGATCGCCTCCATTGTCAGCATCTCTTGATGCCAAACCAGAGGTTCAGAAACTTCCACTGCACCACCTAGCCTGACCAATCACCCATTACTTACAAATGTGCCATCTCCTCTTCTTTAGGGTTAACAACTTGACAGGTGAATCAACATTTGACAGTTTCACATTACCTATTTATGCCAATTACAACATATAAATTAACCAGAGTTTTTCTAGAAAAGCAAATGTTAATTCACCCGCTAGCTTTTGTCTTCTGTTCTTCGCATTTTGCCACTTGAATCTACTGTACTTGGAACAATCAGTCCCAGCACAACGGCGTAAAATGTGCCAGGAACCATAGTCGGATCTACGCAGCCAAACTTGGTTGACAAAACAAATTGGGTACGGCAGTCTTTCCTCACCGAGTATAGTAACTTAAGAAGAAGGCTCCCGAGAAAATTTCCCACACTGATATTACTCCCTACTTTATCTATCATAATTAATTAGCAATTAACAAACCACCCCATTTATATTTGTCTGTACTACATAAGAAGAATACTGCAAGTTAGATCAGTAAGCCGCTGAGCCTTTGAAACATTGGAAAGTGTGAAAGCGTAGTTGCGATGCAAGTAACATGAACATGTAAACCAACCTGATCATTGATAAGACTATTGTACCACCTCTGGCCAATAATTTGAAAGTCGAAGAAACATGTCTGAAAAGTTTGCTGGATGAAAGAAGGCCTTTAAAATAACAGAAAAAAAAATTGTGAATTTTTTTGGGCGGGACATAACCTTACTTTTGGAAATTAGATTTAGATTTTTTGACAAAAGTGTAATATACAAGACTAGTTCAAAAATAATTTTGAGAATCGGTTTTCTGGACATAGTTTCTAAACACCTTTAGCTATAACTTGACTATAGCTTAAATAGTTTTCTGAAAATAATAGTTGGTGTACGAATTTTTTGTCAAACGGTACAAATACGAGTTTTGTAGGCCTACCGTTTGACAAAAAAATTTGTACACCAACTGTTATTTTCAGAAAACTATTTTAGCTATAGTCAAGTTATAGCTAAAGGTGTTTAGAAATTATGTCCATAAAACCGATTCTCAAAATTTAATTTTGAACTAGTCTTGTATATTACACTTTTGTCCAGAAATCAAAATATAATTTCCAAAAGTGAGGTTATGTCCCGCCCAAAAAAATTCAGTTTTTTTTCTGTTATTTTAAAGGCCTTCTTTCATTCAGCAAACTTTTCAGACATGTTTCTTCGACTTTCAAATTATCGGCCAGAGGTGGTACAATAGCCTTAACCACAAGAGGCATTTACTTGTCATATTATCATGAATAAAACAAGACTTCATATCGAACTGCAAACTAAAGCATTCATACTTTTTTTTAAGTTTAACAACCTGAATTTAAAGTAAACTGACCAGAAAGCATCAGTTACATAGAGATTCAAATCACTGTGCCAAGAAGATACCAGTTAACAGTGCACTCGACACAGTATGCTGGTGTAATGAACACCAACTTCAGGGCATCAATGTATGATAACATAGCATTTGGCACTCAATGAGTCACAAGTATAGCAAACACATTCTTTAAGCCGTTCACTGCAAAAAGGAACCTGGCAAAATAGTGTCATCCACAACACAAAACTGACATCTACGCAGTTTAAAAAATCTAAACTTAGTTGCTTGAAATTTGAATCATACTACAAATTATAATCAATATAATTATTAGTTGGGTTACAAACCTTCTGACAAGATTGTAGACTGTAGAAGTATGCATTGATACAACACAGGGATATAATGTAAGACTACAAATTAGTTAAATGAGAAATAGGTCAATTAATAACCAATACCTACATTGTTTGGGCAATCTCTTCTTCAGACAAATCTTCTCTTCTTCTTGTTGAACCACCATTGCAGACATTCAGTGCCAATAACACTTCAGAGAAGGTGTATAAGGCCAAGCAATCAGTAATGAACAATATTAAATAAAGCTTTTAAATGGTCACTAATAATCTATTTGTAAACAGTAAACTTTCCAATAATGCCACTTTCACTTTGACAATTAATCCTCGACATAGTAAAACTAACTTTTTTATCGTAAACTAACGAGAGCTGGCGGAGAATTTAAGTCATTCTTTTGTAACTAGTAATGTAGGCCTAACGTCTAGTGCGTAAGGTAACTAGTAAACAGCTTGAAGAAAATCACACCATACGCAACATTGACCAAAGAGAAATAAATGTCATGTGAAGTAATGAGAAGTCAAATTTTATTGATAGAAAGAAGTTACCCATGATTTCAATTTCTTCCAAATTAATTAATATTCCGGAATATTGCCGTTAGAGGTTACAGAAAATTGTGCTATGAGTTACTACCTCGACCAAAAGATATTGACTTCAAAAACGACTTCCTTTTCATACCCGCATAGCATAATAATAATTATCTTCGACTTGAATAAAACAATTATTACAATGTCTGCACACTGCATATCAAGATTTTATCCATTTGGTTAGTCGGGAAACACAATTTAGAAAAAAAAAGAAAATGGGGAAGACCCGGGTTCAAATCCCGGTCGGGACGGACTTATTTAATTTCTAAATTGGAGTAAATAAAAAAAATAGTTTACAGCTTGAAAAATAAATAGTGCCATTTAAATGCCAAGTGTCCATTAATGCTGCCCACGACTGATTGTGATTACCTACTCTGAAAATGGAAAAATTAATTTGAAGGGTGTCAAAAGACACTGGTTACCAGATTCCATGGCTGCTCAGCTTCATCCCTCTTCTGCTCTTCTATCTTCATTCTACAAGAGACCCTCGGCAATCTTCTGTCTTGTTCTATTCAGGTTGATTCTTCACCAACAGGACCTCTTGCACGGCTTTTGTGACTCCACTAGGCTTAGCATCTTATTGCACCATATTCTTCTCTCCTACGCCCAAATAATTATACGAATATACCGAAGTGAAAGGTTCATTCGAATTTATGTTTAGAACGGGATGTAGAAAACAAATAAAACAGATAAAGCTTGATTTTATTTTTTATTCACAACAAAACTTTATGATGCAACGGTAAATAATATTTTTAGCCGCAACGTACAAAAAGATAGAAGTCAGCTAGCAATAACGCATGGCTGTTTTATAATTAGTTATTGGGTCATCTGTTTAAAGATGACCCGTTGTCAAACCCGAGACAGTTAACAATTAACACGGATGCGTTATGAAATGTTCAAAAAGTTCCAACGCAACTAATAATGTTCAAACAAGTTCATCGCAACTATTCACCGCATTACAATTATCTAAGTCCCAAATGGCGAGACGTGATGACTGTGACACTGAAACATGTAGATATTAATAGCAAATAGTTCACAGTGCACAACATGGACAAACTTGGCAAACCAAAGCAAATTCAGCCAGCAATTATGGCAATTATTAAGAGCTTAGTATGTATGTACTCAAAAACATACATACCACATATTAAATTACATAAATTTAACTACATTTCAGTACCATTAAGCTAGTGCAATCTGTCACTTATCTGATCGTTTTCTTCAGAGTTAGTGCTGAAGCCATGCCAATAACAAGGTGCTAGAAAGTGTGTAAAAACGTAAGAAGATATTTTTGTTCAAAAAGGTAACTGAAAACTCAAAACAGGCCTAGGCCTAACATTATTAGAGAGTAATTTTCAACTGTTCAAACATGCCTAACCCCCCCCCCCCCCCCCCATTCGGTTCATGAAATACTAACGCACTCGGGCAAAATATGATTGGTTTTAGAATTACTTCACGTAAAATAGCCGGCGACCCTATGATTTTACATTACCTTTATAGTATTTATGAATGAAATGAAACCTTCTAAAAGCAGCAACACCACCTTACAAAAACATTAGGCCCACTGTACTATGAATCTGATCCCTTACTTCCTTGGCAAGTTACCTAGCTTATGGCCGCCATAATACCCCTGCAGTTCTTTGGCAAGCTACCTAGCTTGCGAGTGCCAGAAACAATGTTTTTTACAAACTACCTAGGTTATGCATGCCAGTACCCTCTTGTAGTTCTTTGGCAAGCTACCTAGCTTGTAAGTGCCAGAATCCCTTTGTAGTTCTTTGGCAAGCTACCTAGCTTGTAAGTGCCAGAATTTACTTGTAGTTCTTTGGCAAGCTACCTAGCTTGTGAGTGCCAGAATTCCCTTGTAGTTCTTTGGCAAGCTACCTAGCTTGTGAGTGCCAGAATCACCTTGTATTCTTTGGCAAGCTTTTTAATTATATTGTGAGTGCTATAATTGATTCCTTCCCAGCTTAGCAAGATACAAACTACTTAGTCAAATAACTCAAATTTCTCGTGGTGGTGTGCAAATATGTTGCTTATAGAAAGAAGTATCAAAAGTTGTTTGTAATTACTAATTAACTCAAGATTTTAAAAAATAACAATGGATGTATTTTATGTTGCTTAGAAGTATCAAAAGTTGTTTGTGATTACTAATTAACTAAAGATCTTACTAAATAACAATGGATGTCTTTGTAGACCTAATGCCAAACATACTAATGGGATATTTATAAATTTCATCTGCAAGAACTAAGTGTTCCCTGGTAAGGTAGTAGGGGGATGGAGGCAATGGCACTTGAATCTCTGCAGTCAAGACATTCCATGGAGGCTATTTAAAGGATATTCCATAAACCATATGATGCAAAAACAAGTTTGGATGATGCTAGAGAGCTATGTGTCGTTAACAGATTTATTTGGCAACAATATGAATTCAGGTAAATTTCACAGGTTGGACAGATTAAGAAATGTGTATGTAAATATTCGGGTAGGCCTTCAGTTCACTGATGTAGCGCACTTGACTTGTTGAATGCATCATATAGCTCAAGGATTACCCTATGCACTAGATTAACAGGAATGAAATAGTCGGCCAAGAATGCCATGCTGTTATCAAGATAAATATGGAGAACTTCAAGAGGAATGAGCCAATTCAAAAGATTGTTACACAAATTTGATATAATTTGGGATGGATGCTAAAACAATAAAACATCCTTATTGGATATGATTCAAGATTCAGTGAGGACAACTGAAAGTGAGTTCTTGTAGGTAGCTCAAAGAGTCGAATGGGCAAACAACAAATAGGCCTAGGTACAAATTTATTTAAAGTACCAGTAGGCCTAATATTCAAAGTTTCCAGTGTAGAAAAACACATTGAAAAATCTTTGTGCTACAGTAGGCCTATTATAAATATGCTTAGCTGTAGGTCTCCCAATTTTTAAGATGGTAGCGGAACTGCGGAAGCAAAGTTATGATAAAACCAACGAGTCCCAAGTTGGTTTAAAGCAAGATTCTAGGTAATTATGTGTGAAATGGGTTATTCCTCTTGGTTAACCATAAAATTGTAGCTCCCTACCTGACCCGCCAAATGATCAGCTTGGACTCCAGACAGCTGCAAATCATACCTGACCAGTTCGTTACTGCACAACCCTCAAGATCTTGGGAACTATCAGTTGAACAGTTGATCCACATTGAAGATATATCTGAAAATAAATTCACTCGAGATTAAAGTTCAATTTATTTTTACATTTACTTGACTTCACAAGTTTAGGCCTATCAGTTAAAATAAGTAAGATTTGACCTTGAATGCCAGACTCACCTTGACAACGCCTGTCCTCATGCTTAGGTCACTCAGTATGTAGGTAGTAGTTCTATTTGCAGTTTGTTTACAGCTACTACGGTCATTGGCAAGAAAGGCATTTGGATGACATGACCCTGCGTTGTAAACACAGTCAAGGGAGTGTAAGGAATGGATTCTTTGTGCCAAAGATAGACAAGATTATTTTTTTTGGACGGAATTAAAGTTTGGACTGTCTTTCAGGAAGACCGCAATCATGTAGATGGAATGGTTATTTTCAGCAGTTGTTGAGAAGCTAGTGATGTATCGAGAACAGACGCTTCTGCACACGGGACGGCGATAATCTCTGAAATAAAGAAAAATGGCTGTCAGAAGTGAAACTACGAGTGTATATTAGACATGAAAATGACTTAACTCGTCTCCTTCAGAAACGTACTGTAGGCCTACCAGCTTGTTACAAGCTGCCAACATGGCTCTACTTATAGGAATATTTGTTTCCTACTAGAAAAACAATGTTGGCATTTTGAAATTTTCGGTTAACAACCCATAACATTGGAACTACCCCTTTCGGGCCATGTTTTATAATTAAATTTGCCATTTACTAACTATTTACTTCTAAAATTTGAAAAAAATCTGAAAAATAAAAGGCGGATTGAGGTATAAAATGGCTAATCCAGAAATACTCCGCCATAAAAAAATATGGGGGTTACCCCTCCTGGAACGTAAATATTTCCCTCTTTTGATAAGCGTACAAAAATATATCACGCCGTTTAAGGTAGTATTTATAAACTTCACGAGTGCTGATTTTACCAAAAACTGCGGGCATCCTTCCAGCCCACGATGGTATCATCAAATTGTCAATAGCGCTATTTAAACGTATGCAATTGAAATTTGAATACCACGTTGTGCACGTCCATTGCGCTCCGCTCGCCTCAACTCGTGCCCGTGCGACACAGACTGCAAGAGCTCTCGCGCATCCTGATTGGTTCCCGGGCGATTAGACCCGCCCCCACCCTCTGCCACTTCTTCCCGCTTATTGAAACTGTGTTAAACTGTGAGATGTTGATATGTTTTCTTGTGATCCATTGATTTACAGGGTGATTAATAATGATAAAATTATTGAATGATTCTTGGCACCATTAGTGTCAACTTCAATCAAAGTTTATACATTGTCTGCCAAAAGAAAGAACAAAAGTAATAAACAATGTGCGACCGAGAAGGGATCTATTAGATTACTAGAATTCCTTGCACTCCGTAAAAGTGCACATGTTATTAAGTATGCATTTTCGTTCTATCATATTGAAAATGCACTCTCTTCACCTAATAGTAGTATTACATTAATTTGGCACAGGGAATATCATTCAGACTTTACAAACAAAACTAATATTAGCAGACTACAGCTAGCTTGCCGAAAACGAACACTAAATCTTGGGAATTCAATTGATAATGCATGGGATACAAGTAAGCCTTCCTCATCGGCGGTAAAGATAAAACTAGGTCGCAATACCATGGTGACTCTCATTTCATTCCTGGCATGTGTTTGTTCTGTCGGCGAGATATAGATAATGAAACACTAAGGAACCACAAATTCTGTCCCTGGTTAATCGTTACAGAATATTTTCTATTGATGCCGAAAATCGCAGTCTTACAAAATCCTGTAACCAAAGAATTGGCTATACAGAGGAAATCCTAGAATCCTTGATTAATGCTTATGCAAATGGCAAAAGTCAACTCATGACATTCGTAAATACTCGCCTTATATCAAAAGAGAGTACAATGTTCCATGACACAATCACAAACAATAAAGCTCCGACTATGGCAACACTATTTCAGGTAGTTACAAGAAATAAAACTGATGAACAAGATATTGTTAAAATAGACCGAAGCGTTCTTCATCGTATACTTACATTATACAAGGCTGGCCGAACAGTTGACTTAAAAAACATCCTCAAAACATGAACCGATGGAAGTACCAATATCACTGATCGAAATGGCGGACAAATTCGCTCGGGGTCAAAAGGAATATTAGCACAAGATCTAAAAAAATGTTGATTGTCCCAATACAATTCCTTTTAATGGCCTGCCCAATAATTGATGGTCAGGCTTTAGTTATGACTATTGGAAAGCCAGAGTCTGCTAAAACATTTGGGGATATGAAATAAATAAATAAATAAATAAATTGTATTTAGAGTTTACCCACTCAGTTATATAACATACATATATATATTATATTTATAACTGCTGATTGCTTTGTTAGATCTGTGCAAATACTAAGGACGGGATATGATAGAGTGGACGTTTTATTCAATCGGTACTTATCAGATTCTATTAAGTTAACAAAAAAAAGCGAACTAAGGGTGGTATACCAAGAAGACGCGTAATTGTAGACGGATTAGTACCAGCTCCAGCTAAATGGAACGACTTCATGGCTCTGGCAAAGAACAAAGACGATCTTTCGCGTTTCCTTGGAGAGTAACTGCTAAGCAATATCTCAAGATAAACAGTTAGTTGTGGCAGGAGCCTTTACCGACGAAGAAGTAAGATGTAATAAAGACATGATTGTTGATCATCTCACGAAATGGCACGAAGAAGGTGACACGCGTTTCATTCTTCACGCGCTGGATAATGGATTTGAAACTGTTGTAGTCATGGCCAACGATACAGATGTATTTTTGCTTTTGTTGGCATATTCGAAAAAAATATCGGCCACCTATACGTCTGGCTTATAACAGGAACAAAACATAAACGATTCTATGTGCCCAATTGACTTGTAGCTGAAACACTGCCATTTGTCTCTACTGTTAGTCTACTTTCCATGCTATATCACTGGCACCTCTTTTGTATTTAACCATTCAAAGAAATCATCGTTGAAAGTGTTTTTGTCACATTTCTCGCTTCTTGAAGGGTTGGGTGAGAATGAATTAACCATATAGAAACTTGAGAACGCTGAACAGTTTATCTGCAAAACATACAAACTACCAGATCACAATGTGAGGGAATGTGCAATCTATTTTCTAAAACAATAAATCCTGAAAATATGCCACCGACGACCAACGCCCTAAGATTCCACATAAGAAGCTGTCACTATCACCAAAGGAGGACGAATAAAAGGTATCTTGTCTTATGCAGTTGGAACTGGAATTGGGGTACATTGAATCATCAAGTATATTCATTTTCAGTGATCGTCATTCACGCGCCCGCACGGCACTTCATGAGTTAATGCATTCTACGCATCTACCCCAGAGTTAATATTGTTAATTGAAATTATAATGTAATGTATTATAATTATTATTATACATTAAACAATATTATTGGCCTACGCTAATTACAAAATAGTGTGTATGCGTGTATCAAAATGATTCGAGACTGTTGATAAGCATAAACCATATATAAAGCTTTGATTAAGATAAACAATGTTTACAGTTTGTACAAGTTTGCGGGATGTCGCCTCGTTCATTAACATTGAGGGGTTAAATATGTGATGCGCACAATCAATATGTCAACTACCTTTTTTAATGTGTAAGGTAAGCATCGTTTATCTTTTAAATCGTGTTCCTAGGACAATAATTACGAAAAGTGGAGTGCATTTACGCACATCATCCCTTAACAACTTGAACAACTCGTTTTAGGGGTGAAAAAGTAATTTTACAACTTGCCAACATTGCTTGTAACAAGCAAAGGCAAAAAGCTTGAAATTTTTCCTAATATTTCTAGTGTAGTGGCAATATTATTGATAGCCTGGATCAAAGAGCAATTATAGCTTAGGACTATCCTGCATTTATGGCACACTAAAAAAGTAAAAACATAACCCAATATCAAAGGGGCCATTAAGTTTAGCAAAAGCCAAGTAGGTCTAGGCTATAGCTTGAATACAAATTTGAAAGTAGGTCAATGCTCAGACTACGGTGCAAACCACCAGACCTCCAGTATGAAAAAAATTCAACCAGCAAAATATTGCCCCAAAGTTACCAGGTAACGTTATGACGTGCCGTGTAATGGTAGGTTAGTTAATGCAAAGAAGTATCATTGATCATGTTTGTCTGGGGACAATATAACATTACATGAGGAATGTTCTTCCTAAACCAGAGACTTCATAAAATTATGGAGGAAATACCTTGAATACACCTATATTGTAATGTAGGCCTAGCACATTATGAGGCTAACTATATTACTTATGGATGTGCGGTTCCAGATTTTGATTTCGGTTCCGGGTAGTTAAGTAGGTACACGATTTTTCGGTTCCGGATAGTCCAAAATTTAAAAAAATCTTGAAATAGCAATCTACCCATTATCATATTCCATCTCAGAAGCGCAAAAATGAAGTGTAGGATGTCACTATTCATCAAGAAATTCATGAGCCACCATCACTTTTCGAAGGTAAGCAGTTGGATTATATCTCACACCAATTTAAAATAAAGTAATGCCCACTTATTTTATCGGAAAAATCAACAAGGAAGGAAAATAAAAAATAAATCGCGCGATCGCAAGTCTTGAACGGAAGTCGGATTAATTTGTAAACACTTAACTCGTAGAGCGTCAAACAGACACAATCCAGGCAGAGATGTCGACACAACACAATCAAAGCCTCCTAAAGCAATGCACAGTCTGTAGTGCGCACGAGTGTGGAACTAGCAGCAAGTGTATTCGCGGCGGCAGGCCGGAAATCTTGAGGCAGCGCCTTCTACTGGTGATAAGTTGCGACTTACGCGCGCGATTTAAACTACCCAGACCGGTTCTAAATTGTCACGCTTCATTTAGGGTGGCCTACTAAATACCTGTACCCGCACACCCCTAATATTTCTGTAATTCTAACAATTAAGCACAAAGTTAGGCCTACTGGCAAAAACAAATTTAACCCGAGAGTAGTCGCGCCCCTGTTTGTAACGTTAGTAGTCGCGCCCGGTCCTTTAGACCGCATTATTTATTATGGGCTTATAACGTTAGGATGACGTTTTGATTACCAATATAAGATAATTTATCATATATGTGACAGCATACATGGTTATATTAATCAATTATCAATCAATAATCAATCAAACACAGAATGTTGCAAACCTACAAAAAGGTATAAAAATATGTTTTGAAACACCCTGTAGTTCGAATTATGAGTAAATTAAGACAGTGATATTATGTCAACACTGTATGTTGAAGAATAATCAACCTACAATAACAAAATACATGTCTCATAATAGTGATTGAGTATGCATATTTTGCCTCCCTTAGTAGTCGCGCAGCGGTCGAAAAGATCAAGCAACCGAACAGGACCTCATATCTTAGATGAAGTTCTGCAGATCACTGAATCGCATATTGCACACTGGCTTCACAAATCTATTTTGGGCAGGTAGGCGGAACTAGACAAGCCACGCATGCGCGCTGTACAAATACCAACTGTTGAAAAAAAAAGTCGGTCTAAAAGACCACACGCGACTACTCTCGGGTTAATAAAATATACAAATACAGCAGGCCCTCGAAAATTCAAACTCGGATTTTCGAAATATGACGTAATTCGAACTAAGTAGACATACCATGTAGTATGTACACATGCTAGTAGGGATTTGCATGTCAAATGATTAGGATAGTTAGAATTTTATTTCATTCAAAATTTGAACAGGTTCACTAGCCGTTTCATGCTATTTTGCACTAATATCACGCGTGTAATTTGAATGTTTATTTCAGAACAATAATCAGATATAATTTGTTTCAAGTTCAAATTGAATCGCGTAATAACTTTTGTCCGCCATGTTTTGCACCTCGAACTGTACGTGTGATATTCTCCTACTCCCGAGAATCGAGTGTGCCTGCAGACTAGCACGCAAGCAGCTCTGGGGTTGGTCGAGGATTCAATATCGCTCATTGCGATTGGCCAAACGCACGACGAGGCAGGAGTGACGCGTTTATGACGTCAGCATCTCAGCCAGCTGGCTTCCATCAGCTGTTGTAAAGCGAGGTTATGGCGGACGGCCTATGAAGATCGTGATGCGACGAGATTGATAAATGATGAGTAGACAGTGTTAAGGCCACAATAGTATGATTAGGCCAAAGTCGTTTTCGTCGAAATGTGAAGTAATTTTAGTGGCCGCAAAAGACTTGAGTAATAAAAATGCGGGTGTATCACTAAGCGACGCCGACGAGCTGATAACCTGTTGGATACGGCATCGAAGGGGTGGCAAAATGACACGTCTCCTGCTTTTTTTTGTCCACAGCTGATACTCAAGGGAATTAATACAAGAGAAATACAATGCTACATGACTAAATAGACGTTTTACTTTGAACCATTTATCTCTTAGACTGTATGAATAGGACACGCATTGGTGGCCTAGGCTCAGTGATAACGTAGCAGGCGCCGCGGCCTAGGGGCCTACTGCCAATTCTAAAAATATTAGGGTTGCCGTTCGATGTGAAAATCGTGATCGATAATCGGAGGCATCGAATCGATTATCATATCGAAATATATCGATATCATAGACCCAAATCGATTATCATATCAAATTCCAAATTGAGCCTAGGAAGCAGAAAAAAACGCAAAATTGTAACACTAATACAAGAGATCATTAAGGATTAGAATGTTTAAAATAAAATTGAGGGCTGAATTTCAATTACACAGCCTATATTTTAATACGTCTTGACTTGCATCGGGTGTCACTGTTTACGTGTTCCAACAGTACGCGCATCTAGCGAGCGAGAGATAGTGGCGAGATCTCATCGACATTCCAGCTCACAGCTTTATCTCCTCCCAACCTCCTCGTCGTCGTTCTTTGAATAATAAAAACTGCCACACTTGACTCATCTTGTTAGGCAGCGTCAGAAGTAATGGCAAATATCTTCTTTGGGTTTGGGACGGAAGAAACATCACGAATTCAATATAATTGGGCAGACTGACGCTAGAGAAGTTCACGCCACAACACGTCGAGCCGTACTGAACTGAATACATCGCAATCGGGCCGGGCGATGTTTTCGTATCGCCTTGTATCGCGCTGCGAGCGCATGCGCACTGGCGGCGGTGGGCGTGGCATTATACTTGAGCAGCGATTGGCTACTCCGACAACCAATCGGCGCGTTGATACGACAGCGCGGCATTTTTAAGCATGGTAAACCGCGAAAACATCGATGTCACTATTTAAATCGATAATCATATCATATCATATCAAAATACTTGAATCGATTATCATATCATATTACTGATATCGATAATCGATCGATATTTCGATTATCGACGGCAACCCTAAAAAATATACATAAGTTCTTAGCTTAGCCTAGACCTATGTCATAATTATGCACATATCTAACTTAATTAGGTATATCATTATTATGCATTCACTCGACCAGCATTTTTTTATTAGGCCCAGGGCCTAGCCTAGTTTTCCTATCTTTGTTGTAGCGTACGTATTTCAGCTTTCAGCAGTTGCAGGTGTCGACCAACTACCGATTCCAAGAATATTAATCAAATTAAATTATCAAATTTTGAAAAATGTGGTTAATCAGCAAATTGTGTAGCCTACTTATTCATACCGTAACTCATAAGCCTAGAAGCCAGTGTCACTTCTTCATTACGTATTTCAGCTTCTGTAGGCCTAGTCTATCCATCCTTGAGGTACAAAGTGACCATCGGTGGACAAGACCGGGATCGGTCGTCCCGTCTATTGTCTGCATTTTTCCCTTTCCACCTTTTTTGGCATGACCTAACTTGTTTTTTTTCTACCTGCCTTTGCCCACTTCAAATGAAAATAATTTAAGCAGTAAAATATTTTTTTTATAATTGCAAATATTTAACAATGTTGTTCAAATTTGTAGCTTGAGTTACGAAATGTGTTTTTCCCCTAGTGTCTACGATCAAAACTGACTGATATATATAAATATTATATTATTAAATACAGTAAGATCTCTCTTATCCGATCTCCTCTTATCCGATGTTCCGTGTTAACCGAGCCGCCGAAAAAAAAAAAAAAAAAAAAAAAAAAAATTAAAGTTTTAAATACGTAAATAAAACATAAAAATAATTACAGACGCCGCGCCGCACTTTTTAAATGTACTCGCATACATTTGTAGGCATGCCTTACGAGTGAGTGCAAAGAAGATAGATCGGCGATATATCTCGACTTTCGAGCAGTGTGCATCAGTCTACTGAGCATATAGAGTTCAGTGGTCAGTGTGCGTCGGGCGCATCGCCGGTAAGCGTCAGTGCCACCCACTGAGCATATAGAGGTCAGTGTGCGTCGCGCGCCTGCGCGTGCGCATACGATCCAGCCATCTCACACACAGCTGTTCAAAGATGGTCGTTGTGGAACTAGATGCAATCATGTTTCAACCGATTCACGAAATTCGTAATCACGACGCATTGAATTGTTATTCCTGGGCTTATCTTATTTCTTTCCCAGACTTATCTTGCGTCGTGAGCTTCAGCGCGGGCATAGTAGTGAGAGGTTTTCCCACATGAGAAAGAGAGCTAGGCCTAGGCCTATGTTTGCATTGTAGGCCTAGGCCTACTGCGTCGAGTTTAGGCCTAGGCCTAGGCCTAGACATACGTTTTTATTACGACATGTAGGCCTAATTGTGTACGTGTGTTCGTGAGCTTGAATTACAAGCTATTAAATCATTTAGTATACCCTGTATGAAGTGTATCGTGTGTATTTTATGTTCCTTTATCCATTACATGTGTCATATATCCAACCCTTGAAAATCCCACTCGCACGCTCGCATTTTGCGAGTGACAATTTGGCTCTTGCGAGTAACTTTTATGGACGTGCTTCAAAATATCGTTATTGCGAGAATTTGAATCGAGCGCCGATTCATGCCGCCGACTTGTGGCAGTGTGCTGAGTATGCCCCCCCAACCCCTCCTGCCTAACCACTTGTGCGATCTTCCAGAGATTATACCGCGTAAATAATTACCACAACATCACTTATGTTTTCAATCTGCTAGAAGTCAAAACTTAAAAGCTATCACCCATGGTGATAAATCTTTCCTTATCTTGTTTACTCTCGTTCGGGCTCCAGTCCCCCCCTTCCCGCGCCCCGAGCCAACGCATCGTGAGTCGTGACCTTGACTTGACTGTGACAAGTAATAAAGCAGATGCAACCGAACAGTGAGTGTTATCTTAACGGCCCGCTGCTGTTCCTCTTCGTGATTATGAAATACTACTTCATCGGCACGTCATTGTTTATAGAACAGCATTACGTCTGAGATATTACGATAATTAATGAGCGCGTTTCTTCACAGTTCATTAGACACCCCACACGATTTTTTTGTTTTACTACCCGGGTAACCCGCGGGTAATGTGGACGGGTACCCGGGTCGTAAAAAAGTCGGGTTTCGTCATCCCTAGTAAACAGCCAGACACATTATTGTAAGACGCGATCGCGAACATAAGTCATTGGGCATTTTGTTGATGCGGCGCATATGATTTGTACCATCAGTGTTCTTATCTTATCTGCAAGTGGTTTACGAGTTTTCATGGTATAAATACTGAAGTTTTTCAGTACAGAATTAAGCCCGCTATGTTATCCTAAAACGCACCAAACGCTCTTTAATAAAACCTGACCTCAAAATTTTTCGCCTGCGGCGCTATTGTTGGGGGGCTCTGCCCCCCAAACCCCCCTTGCCTTCCCGCCGAAAGTACCTTCCCGCTAGGAGCGAGTACTAAAAGACGGGTGCGAGTTGATTTGTTACACAATTTTCAAGGGTTGATATATCATTTTACCACATCAGGCTATGCTACGAGAGCAAATAAACAATTGATCCGCGCCATCCGAGTTTTTCGCAAATCCGAGGTGCCCCCGGTCTCATCCAACTCGGATAAGAGAGATCTTACTGTAATATTAATAAAATATATTATAGAAGCATTATCCGTAACCGTAACTCTCCAGTTTTTATCGTACAATTTTGTCCAAAAAATGAAATTCAAGATGCACGCTTAATATATTAACAACGTTTATTAGACATTTGCAATTTAACAAAAAATATCAATAGGTAAATAAATAGAACAATAGAACAAGAAAAGAATACAACAGGTAGAAAACCCTCCGCTTCTGGGATGGTCTATTTTACGACTACACGCGACAACCCTTAGCAGCTGCCTCTAGGGATGGGTAAATGCGTGTACTTTCCTAAACGTGCACACTCTTGGCTGTCAGCGCGTGTACACGTACACAGTGGCGGCCCGACCATACAAAGTCGGGGCCATGGCCCCGCGGGAAATAGGTGGGTGGGTGGGTGGTCAGCTCAGGGTGTATGGGGGTGGAGGGTGGGGGGGGGGGGGTGGACGTAGGTAGGCCAATGTGTTTGCTATATAAATATGAGCGATAAAAGAAATAGAATCATTCCTGTATGATGAAAACTTCCCGAACAAGCCAATACTCGTGTCAGATGGGAATGTAATTGTGATGGTTTTAAAATGCGCGCTCAAAAGATCGTGCCAAATAAACTGTACAAAGGTCTCCCAAACGCGCGGTACCATCAAGAATCTAATTTTTTTTCTGTAACCACTACTAACAGTGGTGCCCGGTGGGTATGGGTGTCCGCAAGGGGTGGGGGTGGGGCAGGGGGCAGGTGCCCCCCCCCCTGGTTTTGCTTCCAAGATCCCTAGCCAAGCTTTTAACATTTGATAGTCCTATTTTCTTTGGTTTCTTCTTGAGCCAACATTTTTGTTAAAAACGAAATGCATGAATTAGCTTTATACTCAAGCAAGACCCAACCCCAATCGAGCTCAAAGACGAGACCTTCCAGGACAGTATAGCGCCCACCCCACGAGAGTAAGGTAGCGGCCGCTCCAGTAGCCAAGGGATGGGGGGGGGGGGGAGGGGCAAAGAAAGTTATTTTTGAGAAAAAAAATATGGGAGAGAATAAAATAAAAAAACACGACAATTCGAAAGAGGGTGTCACTGTAATGGGAATTAATCAAAGAAAACCATACCAATGTTTATGTATGAACCTATATATTACTTGCGTAGACACAGGAAAAAGTGTAATAGATTTGTGTTAGCGTTGTGGTAAGACAATTAATTAAAGCAATTAAATACACTAAAAATAGAAAATTACAACACCCCAAAAAATATAAATAACATTATTGTAAGGCGCCCTACTAATTACAATAAAAATCAAGGACATATCCAACTATTGCTATCTCCGATGAAATAAAATAAATGTACAGGTAAATCAACTCCACTCTATTATTTATATGCATATATTATTTTTGAATAGTTAAGATGTAAATTAGAATAATATTCGTTTCATTTTTATAAAAATTAACGTTAAAATTTGAGAAGGGTACACACGTCGCCTAAATATCCTGGTAATGTCAATTCGACTGCACAAAAACTACATTATTTTGATTGCATTTAGCCCACTACATTTTTTCTAAAACGCACCAAATGCACTCTAAAAGCATGTTTCAAAATTTTCACCTGCGGCGCTATTGTTTTATTTTGCCCGTCCCGGACAAGATTCTTGTGGACGCCCTTGCCAATAGTATGTTTAGTTTGCCACGGCATATCCAAGGGCTCGCCTGAAAACGTGTTTTAGGACACCAAAATTGGGTGCATGGGCGCCCGCAGAAGGGGGTGCCCCTCTGGCCCCGAGCAAGCAGAAGTACTAATTAGCCCTCATTTGATGTGTGGATTTATTATTAAACTTGTTCAGTCGATTTCTTTATTGATAAACATTTGTTAAATTTAATGGTTGCCATTATTTTCTGCGAGATAAGTAGCATATTGTGTCTTTTACCTGCAATAGTTCGTCTTGAGTTTTGAAAAGAATACCACTCGTTTTGACCGTCACAATAAAAGGCTTGCAAAAGCGAAGATGTGAGGTAGGGGAAAGTCAGATTATCTCAGTGGACAAAAAAGCTAATAACCGCCCAAATCAATGTTGAGAATATGTGGCTTTTGACAAAAGGACAAAAAAATGGGGGAAGGGGAATATTTTGAAGGTTTCCTTTTGGTGGTTTTTTAGTTTCGAGTATCGACTGCACAAAAATTGCATAATTTTGGTATTGTATTCAGCCCACTACATTTTTCTAAAACCCACCAAATGCATTCTAAAAACCTGATTTTCAAAATTTTCGCCTGCGGCGCTATTGTTGGGGGGCTCTGCCCCCCAAACCCCCCGTGCTTGCCTAACGAAAGTACAAATTGTAGCTTTTACCCCCCCCCCTAGCAAAATTCCTGCGGGCGCCCATTCGTGGGTGGGTGTAATACTATAAAGTTGGCCCCGCGGGTTATCAGGGGTTCAAGCCGCCACTGCAACGTACACATTGTTATGTTTGCCACTTGCTAAAAAAAAAAAAATGATTTACAGTACGCGATCTATTTTATTGGTGTAGCGCCTATCACGCGTCAGCTGGTGATCGAGTCTGGTAAGTACGTCTCTGCGCAGGTCCCGAGTTCCGTGGGATGATGCAAGACGCGACGGAGATAGCACTTTGTCTCACTATACGCCTTCTGCGCAGTGCGCCTGCGCCGCGTCAGTCGGGCTATCAAGACAGGCTCGCTCCTCTCTCGTGAGGCAAGGCCGGCCTGCCCAGCCGGCGGCTGGCCGCACACAGCATGGGGACACGCACACACGTTTATTATTTTCGTAGAAACAGTAAACGTGTAATCGCATTAAAACGTGTACACGTTTACACGTGTACACTATCCCATCCCTAGCTGCCTCATACCCATACTAGACGCGTCCGTCGATGGTCACTTTGTACTTCAAGGATGGATAGACTTTAAACTACCGATTCTACAAATATCGACCATACTTTCGTTTTTCTTGTCAAACAGTGCAAAATCATGAATTTCAATGTCTTGAATAATTCATATTTTTTTTTAAATCAAAATAGTTTTTCACTTACAATGAATTTTGAATTAAAGAGGACCTACTGTAGCCACCTATCCTGGGCAGATCAAATTATAGTCCTAGATGAAGGTTGAACAACACAAAACACTTACCCAGGTCTCTTTGATTAGTCAGCCACTGCATGGCTGTTTTCCGTACCAATTTTACTTCCAAGTTGTAATCAGTGCCTCCATTGGAATTTGAAAGGTTAATAGGATGAGTAAGACACTGCATTTTAGTGCAGTCTGTGAAAGAAATGATTGGACGAGTTGTGACTAGGTTTTAGTCTAGCCCCAAAAGAGCTCTTAGATATAAAGGGATTTCAGTGTACCCCAGTCCAAAAATTTTTTAGATTAAGAAACTTTAGGCAACTGCAGGAAATTAATTTTCATGGGAGTAGATTACAAGGATAGAGCAATTACAAATTAGCCATTGAAGTAAAATGAGAACAGTTTTGGTAGAACTGTCAACTGGTTGATGTTCATTCGTAACATCTGAAACAAAAAAATATATATCAGGGCCTAGAACTAAATCTATTGAGAGCAGATACATGGCAGGTTTTAACCGTAAAATAAAATAGGACTAGGCCTACAGCAGGGTTGCCACTGATTTTTTTTCAAATCCTGTAAGAGGGAGTTAAATATCCGCAATACTCCCACCCATCCGCAAATAGTACAAAAACGCTCTCTTTCGTCGACTTCTCAAAGCACGTTGCGCCGAGTCTACCGTTCACAGCCGCACACTGAGCAATGTCCAGCGGGCGAGATTGGAGACAGACAACCCAATATCTAGTAGGGTATAAGGTACCATAATAAAATCCTGATGGCCCAGGACAAACTAAGTCGCGACCGCATTTGTGGACCCCTGGCTACACTAGGCTCTAGGGGTACTTCTGTCGTTGGTGTGGGCCAGTTTTTGAATACTGTTTTTCTTCACAAAAACAATGAAAAACAACCTGAATTGAGTAATATTTTATAAATAGTAATTTATATTATTAAAAAATATACTCACCTACATGTTTCATTTCATTGTTTTATTAATAATTGTAAGCCGTGGTTAATTTCTAAAATAATAAGTGGGTGGACGCTTGACGATATCCTTCCTCGGGGCGGGGGAGGGCGAGATCGTGGGTACCATATTTCAAAGTGAAGTTTGCTGGACAAGTGATTTCAGACAAAAACAGCAGGGCCGTTAATACCACAGCGCCGCAGGCGAAAATGTTTCAATCAGGGTTTTTAGAACAATTTCTGAGCGTTTCTGAAAAAATACGGGACTGAATGTACTATCGTTGAGTAGTGAAAAAAACAGAAAAACTTTTTACAAAAACGAAGTGGGCGGACGCGTCCACCCACGAGAAAGAGTAGGCCGCCCGCGTCGGCCCCGAAATTAACTACTGATTGTAAGCTATAAGTAGCGAGGAGTGACGTGACCTAGGCCTACGAGGCGTAAACTGGGCATTTGCCATTGTAAAATGCAACATGGCGGACAGTACCTACACAACCTTTTTCACTAAAATACTCCGCCTACAAAACCTTTAACCTCGCTATTTTAAAAAGGACTTTTGACGGAAAAGTACTTTCGCTTGAAATAGCGACGTTAAGGTTTTGAAGTTTTTTTTTTGTTACTGTAACAGCAAAAACGTGATGATTCCATTTTTTTGTTATTTTTTATCATGTTCTTAGGGTACTTCTAGTGTTGGGACTTGAAAATTTTCACAAAAATTTCAATTCATTGAAAATTTTCAAGGGCTGTGCAATGAAAATTTTCAAGTTTTTATTTTTATTATGTTGTTTAATTATGCAGTTGGTATTTGGTATTTAGTATTTGGCTAGCCTCTTGCATAGCAATAGGCCTAATGCATGCTGGGGCCTAGCCTAGAACAGAGGCATTGACATAGGTCTAAAAGTTTGTCAATGTGGGAGCTAGGTCACATTGCAAATGCGAAGCCTGCAAATGAAGGTCTAGCTAACTTATTATTTTGTAGGTTGTATAGGCAATAGTCTGGTTGGGCCCTAACCAGATAAAATCCATCTTTAATTAGCACAAATGCTAGAGGGTTATGCAGAACTTAAATGCCTAGGGTAGGGCCTACCCTAGTGGAATGGAAAGACCGGGACAAACATTACTTTGGTGTGAGGTCTTCGCCTCCAATTAGTCTGTAGGTACCGTATTGTTTGTAGTGACTACTAGGAAGCTTCGAAAACACTTTTTCAGGCGCATTGTTGGATGAGCGTAGTTTTTTTTAAAACAAAAAAAAGCGTAAAATTGCTATTTTCACGAGAAATTATTTTTTGATTGCGCTCATAAAAGTGGTGGTTCTAAGTTCAGAGGTTTCGAAGGCCTCCAGAAAATTTCATCACAATTGGAGTATCGGTTTAGCCGGAATCGTGTTAACAAACGGACAAAAATACGAACAAAAAAAATCCGGATTTTTTTCTCCAGTGTGGTGAAATGGAATCTTTGCTTCGCTCACTACGCTCATCCAATAATCTAGGCTTTCTCTTAACCACCCGAAACGTTGGGTGTATTTTTTATATTTTGATATAGCCTACCGGTACTAATATGTTTTATGTTACTTTTGTTTCCATCATTCATGTTGGATACTATCCCAATTCAATGTTCAACATTTTTGTCTCAACGATTCATTTTTATAATGTAGGCCTATTTTGCTATTTGCAAATTGCAAGAATAAAATTAATCAACAAGATATTGCATAGGTATTAGACTGATTCCACCTCAGCCTGAGTCCCACTGTAGGCCTACATCCTTGATAGAAATAAATCAAAGCTTCGAAAACACTTTTTCAGGCGCATTGTTGGATGAGCGTAATTTTTTTTTAAACGAAAAAAAGCGTAAAATTGCTATTTTCACGAGAAATTATTTTTTGATTGCGCTCATAAAAGTGGTGGTTCTAAGTTCAGAGGTTTCGAAGGCCTCCAGAAAATTTCATCGCAATTGGAGTATCGGTTTAGCCGGAATCGTGTTAACAAACGGACAAAAATACGAACAAAAAAATCCGGATTGTTTTCTCCAGTGTAGTGAAATGGAATCTTTGCTTCGCTCACTACGCTCATCCAATAATCTAGGCTTTCTCTTAACCACCCGAAACGTTGGGTGTATTTTTTATATTTTGATATAGCCTACCGGTACTAATATGTTTTATGTTACTTTTGTTTCCATCATTCATGTTGGATACTATCCCAATTCAATGTTAAACATTTTTGTCTCAACGATTATTTTTATAATGTAGGCCTATTTTGCTATTTGCAAATTGCAAGAATAAAATTAATCAACAAGATATTGCATAGGTATTAGACTTATTCCACCTCAGCCTGAGTCCCACTGTAGGCCTACATCCTTGATAGAAATAAATCATTTTTGAGCGAGGGTAGCGAGCGTCTCCACTTTCTTATGGCTCGAATGTCTGTTTTTTTTTTGTTTTTTTTTCTGTTACAGCTTCGATACAGGTCGCACCGTTTCTCTGATCGACCTGAAATTTTGCACACATGTATATACCACCTAGGCGGGTTGCTGTATAGTTTTTGAACAAAATCCGATTGTTGGTTATAAAAAATAAAATAAAAAAATAAAAATGTACCGATCGTTATGAAATTTTGCAGGGTCAATAAGTACAACATTCTCTTCTATTTTCCAAATTTTTAGCTAAATCGGTCAAGACCTTAAAGACTTATTGGTAGGCCTAGGCTAATCATAATTCGAAAAATGATGTTAAAAAATGAAGGAGGCAGTGAAGATACAAAGATACACTTCAGAAGGCATGACGCGAATTAGTACAATGCAAAGATGTTGAAATAGTATATAGTGTACAATGTCAACATCCAGTTAGGCCTACACTGTGTGGTGGGCATTATGGGAATGTCGTACTTGGGTCATGTTGCACGTACCGGTGCTCGCTCAACAACGCGTCCAACTGAGCGTTTTCCTAGTTATTTTTAATATGGTAAAATACAGTTCAAATAACAGATTAACAAACCTTGAAAATTTTCACAAAAATTTTCAAGATTATTTTTTTTCATGAAAATTCCCATCACTAGGTACTTCCAGTACATACAACAACACCTGCAGGGCAGGCCTAAATGATGGCGGCCCAAAAACAGTGAAATATACGAGTGATTAGTAGCCTAAGAGTAATTAACCTAATAGGCCTAATTGTATATTTTCAGAGTGATTAGTGTTAATAAATAGTTAATAATGAGATTATTTATTTATTTCTCAATTGAAGTTTTTTATCGTTTTTATTGAAGAAAAACAGTGTTAAACTGGTCCACACCAACGACAGAAGTGCCGCCAGGTATACAGCATTTTTACCCTAGGGTCTAAGTGACGTCACAGCTAGTAGTCACGTGGGCGCGAATCGTACTGATGGACAAGCATCCTCATTTCGCAAGTTGACGCCTGCAGAATGGCGCAACAAATATCACCATCTAACTTTAATTCTGTTCATTATTTATTTAGCAAACATATTATCATTCCTTCTAATAGGTAGCGATTATTATTATTATTATTATTTTTTTTTTTTTTTTACACAGCCGTTAGCTTGTTACAACAATGTACGCATTATAAATATCAAAATTATCAACGACTAGATAAGTCTTCTCAACTTTAATTGACAGAAAACTACTGGTTGAATTTTGCCAAGAATTCTCTCTAATATGAATCTAACTATTTAGACAAGAAATAAATAAACTTTCTAGATAGAAAAAGCACTGGAGGAAAATTTAAAGCATAGTGTGCAGTTTTTCGCGGCTCATTCGCACGTCAAAAGTGCATTTTAGATGAAAACACAATGCTATGCTGTAAATTTCTTGCCTAATCAGTACGATGCACAGGGTTGGGTAGGTATAATACTCGACGCCGAAAACAGGTATTATTACCTAGTATTATACGCGTTGAATATACATGTCGTAAATTACACATTATGACATTAGTGACACGTCGAAAATTACTGGGAGGTAGAGCTAAGGTAAAGGCTCATTCATAACCAACTTAGGCCTCTAACTTAGCAGCTAACTTAGCCTCTAACTTTAGGTTGCTGTTCATGATAGATATTTAGGCCGCTAACTTAACAGCCACTGCCTCCTAGATGTTGCTCGTGGCAGAGTGCTTTACAGCCATACCGTCGCCTCTAACTTTAGATGGCTGTGCATGATAGATGTTTTTAAACCAATCACAACACAGATTTGCAGTGTTTACTTTTATCGCGCCAATGCTTGACATACAATAACATTCAGCATTCAGTAAGTAGGCCTAGCCTAGCTCTACTTAGGTAGCATTATAGAATTGATTGACTATAGACTGTACAGTTTATTAAACAATAATTGATGGTAAAAATAATAAACGTATTTATTTAAGACAACGTGACGTAAGCCTTACATAACCTCACATGGCCTAGCCCTAGCTGGGGGCTAGGCCTAGTACCGCAATAAACGTTAATAATACTGACGGTCAGTTGACATTTCTGCCCCAATCGATAGCCAAATGTTTTCTTTTATATTCTTATCTTTGTATAAAGACGAAGATTTTACATATAGCAGTGGCCTTTTCATGAATTCGTTCAATAGCTTTTCATCGAACAATAGCTGATGTTTCTTGGGATCCATTTTTGCTGTTTGTTTACGTTTTCAATCGGATATGACCGGAAATTGTCGGCTCGAGTCTCTCTCTGATTGGTTAAAAGCTTAATGTTAAGTTAGCTGCTAAGTAAAACCTTGGAGTTTGCAAACATTCGGTTGCTGATAAATGTAAGTTAAAGGCTAAGTTTGGTCATGAACAGACATGTTGTTTTCCATAAGACAAACCTTTAAGTTAGAGGCTAAGTTAGCTACTAAGTTGGTTGTGAATGGCCCTTAAGTCTATGGTGTATTGTTACTTTGAACAAAATCAGTGTGATTTTTTCTTTTTCATTGTGCTTAAATCTAACCTTAGCCTACATAGGCCCTACATTGGCAATATGTCAATTAGAACTAGAAATGTTACTATTAAATAAATTTACAATTAGGGATGACTTTGGTTAATGAAACGCGAGGAAGAAGATCTGGGGAATCTTTTGGCTTTGTCCATATTTACTAACGGGAAAGCAGGTGACCTTGGTATCTTGTGAAGATGCCGGTTTTCTTTACTTCAAGTAGCCTACTTTATTACTATGAATTATTGATTCACTGTAGGAAATTAGCGAGATAATGCATGTGCGCAATATCCGCAAGTGCTTTCGGGAGACAGTTTGAGGTCATTTTTCAGAGGCAGGCAGGTGGGGCGGAGTCCTCAGGCACTTTTACCTACACAGCTCGCCTTGTAATAAGTACAAACACTTGCTTAAAAGTTCAAAATATGATGTTGAGTTCATTTGTTTCAAGGGTTGATGAAAATAAAGCTGGAATTTGAATTATATACAATAATATTTTTTATTTAATTTTCAACGCAAATTTTCTACATATTTGACATACGTATTCTACACATATTTTCGACGCGACGTGTCGAATATTATTTGTGACGCATCGTGTCGTTACCCAATCCTGACGATGCATATTTTGAAAGAGGTAATGACGAAATCCAATCACTAGGCTTTTGTCAATTGAAGTTGAATTTAATTTCATAAAAAAAAACAAGTTAAAGCCTTAAATTCTACTTCAATACGTATATCGGTATAACACATTAACGGCCGTCTAACCATCACTATTAGAAGTAATGATGTTTGCAAAATATTATTCCTCTTAAGTTTTGTCCCAATAATGAATAGAATAAAAGTTGGAGCGTGATAAGTGTTGCGCCGTTCAGCAGGCGTCAACTTGCGAAACGAGGGTTGCTTGTCCAACAGTTGGGCTCGAAGCGGAGAATGCTCCTGGATTCGTGACGTAGTTACTAGTAGGGTGGATGTACCGGAATTCGGCCACTACCACTAATTTATCATTATATATAAATGTTTATTGACACATTTCCCTAGATTTAGCTCATGTAACAGATTTTCAAATTAAAGAACAATACTATAGCTCAGGGATGGCCAACTGGCGGCCCGCGGAGCCCTTCCATCCGGACCCCGAGAAATATTCTGAATTACATGGGTTTATACTGCAACGGCAATAGGGCTGGTAACGGGTACCCGGGCACCCGCCCGTTCATAATTGCCCGGGTAATGGAACGGGTATCGTTTGACTGTTTACTGTTGCCGCCGGCCGTAATTCTGTCACTTGTCAGCGGCTCAGCGTCGATCGCATTACAGGAGCGGCCGGTTGAAACTTGAGTGTGGTCAGTGCCGACTGAGAGAGAGAGAGAGAGAGAGAGGCCCGAGCGGGAGCCACCCTAGTAGTTGTAGACAGTCGGACACGTGCGCCGAGCCGAACCCGAAACGTGCCTTGCTTGCATCGACAAACAAAGACAGTGTTTGTTTTACTTCGGTTGAGGGTGGTTGCCGGTTGGTTATTCGGAGTTTGCAACACACGTGCGTATTGCGGAGTGCGGGCAATGGGGAAAACTTCGAAAGTGTGGGCCTATGCCAAGCGTGTAGATGACAGTAGTGCGAAGTGTAACTTGTGCGATACCACGTTAAGTGCTAAAGGTGGTAACACCAGCACTATTCGCCACCATCTCGAGGGAACACATCAAATTGACATTGAAGGTAAGGGCAGCACTAGCAACAGCACACCAAGTGTTGCATCATTTTTTGGCGCAAAACCTAAGTTAACCAAATCGAGAAAAACTGAAATCGACAGAAAAGTGGCTGCATTTATTGCACAGGACGGCAGGCCTATTAGTATAGTAGAAGGCAACGGATTTCGTAGTCTCGTAAATTTTTTAGAGCCCGACTATGTTCTCAAATCGCGTAAAACTACTACAGCTTTGATAAAGGAGCGATACGCGCAAGGGGTTGCAGAACTAAAATCATTGTTGGAGAAAGCTCTGTATGTCGCGTTTACGACGGATATGTGGACATCCTTACAGAATATCGCCTACATGTGTGTAACAGTACATTGGCTCGACGCCGAGTGGCAGCTACACTCAGCTGTTTTGCAGACACGAGAAACGCCCGAGCGACACACGGGGCAAAATATTAGTATTCGTTTGGTGCAAACTGCAGATGAATGGAATATACCCGTTGACAAAATCGCAGCCACAGTTCATGACAATGGTTCCAACATTAACCTGGCTGTAGATCTTCTAGATGATTGGCCAGACCAACGATGCTTCGCGCACACGCTGCAGTTAGTCGTCGCCGCTGGCCTTAAAGTTGTAGCTGTAGATAAAATGCTCGGCGCCACTAGGCGACTAGCTGCGCACTTTAAACGCAGCACGGTTGCAGCAGTCATTGCGCGAAAAGCAGGATGCTTTAAACAATAAGGACACGGTCAAAAAAGTGTCGGAAATAATAATTGATTGTTCTACAAGATGGAATTCGACGCTGGACATGTTAGAAAGGTTAGTGAAGCTGCGCTGGGCCATTGGGGCAGTCCTGTCCGATCCATCGGTCACACAACGCAATCTCGCTTCTACTCTAGAAATGACCGACGATAACTGGGCTCTCGCTCAGGCAGTCATTCCGATATTGAAACCATGCAAGATAGTAACCGCAATGTCGTCTGGCCAAGCATATCCTTCGCTTTCATCTGTCTATCCTCACTTGTATATAATTTCAAAAAACATTGCTGCGACTCAACCAGGGGAACACTCTGCTATTGAGCAATGTCGAAAAATAATATCTGATGAGCTGAAACGTCGCTATTATCCCAGATTATATAGCACTAATAACACAGCAAAGGCCGCTCGCTGTATGCGATCCGCGATATAAACTTCTCAGATTTTTCGAGGCATCAACTCGAAATGAGACATACGCTGCTTTACAATCCGAGCTGGAGACCATCACAGATGTAGGCCTCGAGTCCGAGTCCAACAACAAATCCGATACTGAGCCATTGGCGAAGAAATCAAGACGAGCTCGGGATGGTGGAGAGGAAGCTGGAAATATCTTTGAAGATTTGGCTGCACTGTGTTCTGCTGACGCCGCTGCTCCTAGCAATAATGAACTGACGGCCTACTTGTCCGAGACTCCACCGACGGTCAACGCGGACATTTTGCTGTATTGGCGAGATAACTACAATCGTTATCCTAAACTCGCTTCTCTTGCGCGTAAATATTTATGCATTCCAGCAACATCTGTTTCATCTGGAAGTGCATTCTCAACAGCTGGACATATAGTCAACAGGAAACGGGCCTCTCTGGCACCCAAGACCGTGGACATGCTTATATTTCTTAACAGAAATTGGAATGTTTGCATTGAATGAATGGTGATATCAACAAAACAAAATGTCAAAACCAGAATTCAAAACGTTTTGAGTGTATTAAAAATCAAAATCAAAATCGATATTTTCATTTTTCGATTCATTATTAATATTATTTTCACATACCTAGCTAAAACTTAGGCCTAATTCTTCAACTACTGTATGTTTCTTGTATGCACTTTGGTTGGTGGTTTAATTTTGTCAGTATATAGACCTAGGCTTGGCCTATATTGGAACATTACATTTATTTTTAATCCTGAACTGAACAGTGAACACTAACAATTTAAGCTTTTAATTATTATTTTATGATATAAACTCACTTCATCAATCATCATCATGGGCCTAGAGGCTAGGTCCACTCTATTATCAACATTCCACAGCTGTATCACTTTATGTAGGCTTAAGTATAATTAATTAGTACATACTTTGCTATTGGGTCATTCCGTGTCAAATCAACCAAACCGAGGGCCAAAAAAAACTTCACCGACACAGATTTTCATGATTTTTTTTATTTTAGTTAATACCCCCAAAAATACCATAAATCCAAAATTTTAGGTCTCTACCTTAAATACTTTTTGAGTTACAGCCGGTCAAATATTGCCCGTAAACTCAAATTTGGGTTCGCGCGCTTTAGCGATAAATGCAGTAGCTCTGAAACTATTTGTCCTAGAAAGCTCTTCCATATGTCATTTCAAAGCTGTTGCAAAAACCTATCCATAATAACAACTTTCAACATTGTTTTGGGCAATTCATATGCTATTGTGCTACAGTGTATTTTTTGACCTTGAATATTTCCAAAAAGGTATCTTTGAAAAAAAAGAAAAAAAATTGGCTTGATCTTTGATGTAAGTTCTATGTGTGTGCCAAATTTCAAGATGGGGGTGCAATGGGTTTAGATTCTGTAGCTAAATGAATACTGGAAAATGTTCAAAATTCAGTTTATCCCAACATTAAATTTTCTTTTAACTTTGCTCAATAGTAGGGGCCTACTGATCAACCCAGTAGACATAAATTTAAAGTACCAACATAGGTTGCATAGATATGTTTATAAAGGTTATGCCTACCCCATTTCAATAAATTATGGTTTCCAACTTGTGAGCTTAATGTCTGCTTGAGATGTTTCACTCTTGCTCAGTGAATACACTCGTCCTGTCATAGTTATCGGGTCAATTATTGTTAGTATGTAACCTAGGGCCCCTGTTAGGATATCTTGTATCTACGGGTATGAGGACAATGATGAAGGTCCATGTGGATGAAGAAAGCTTAATGTCACCTATTTCTTATTGTCGTCAGTTGAAATAACACACGACGTCACGAAACCGCGTAGTACTTCAAAATTGACACAGACTCTTCTCTCTAACGTGCGTTTAATAGGAAAATATTTTTGTGGCTACAGTAGTGTTTGAAATTGGTATCAAGCAATGTAATTTCTGAGTGCCAGAAATCGTGCTATAGCAGCCGAAAACCGTTCTTTGAGATGTTCATGGGTGTCATGGTTCTCATTGGTACAATAGAAAAAGGACACATTTGTTAAGGTTGGAATTGCCCATTCGTACAACTGCCTTGGAGTCATTATTTGGTCTTGGTATGCTCTCTGCAGACTTGCCCGTGCTGCCAGCGCTCAAATCATCACAAGCACCTTTCCCGTGGGAAGTGGCCGAAAAATGCCACTCTGCAGCAATACCATGAAAATCCTCTTTATGTAGACAAAGATATACAAAGTTCTTTCGGTTTTTATATTGGGCTGCAGAGCCATCAGAAAAGTAAAATATTTTCTTTACTGCCCCAGGGAACTTGTTTCTTAAACTTCAATTAACTTAGTTTGAAAAAGGTGAACGCCAACGGCCACAGTATCATGGCGAAGACATTCTGAAATTATTACAAAACTTAGGCCTAGGCCTACATATTTTGTCTCACCATTCTCATTGTAGAAGGTATGCCACAAAAGGATTAATTGTGGCTTGGGCATTGTCTCAATGGTATCCTTGGGCTGCATCTTGCAAAACAAATGAGTAATTTTCCGCAGTCACAAATCACTAAAAATTCCCCATCTTCCAGCTGCCTTTTTTTGTGTGTTTGAAATTCTGATTGCTGCCTTACAATGAAAGAGTGTCGATTCAAATTAATCAACTAATCACAAAAAACATCAACAAATTCATTGGCTGATTTTCTTAATGTTTTAAGATTGCAGCGATCTACCGACACCCGCTGTTTGTATGTAATATTTTCAATCATTTCCCGGTCCATGATATCTAGCAAATTCTTCTTCAAAGGTGTTGCACCAGGGCAGTGAGGACAGTCCGATAAATAACACTTAGGCACATGTAGATCGCTCATCATAGTTGCTAAGCAGTCTTGGTAGGATTTTATGACAATATGGCCGACTCACTTGATTTTACATGACACTATTGCCACCTATTGGCAATAAATTGAAACACAATTTTGTATTTGAATTCTAAGATGTAAAAACAAATGTTAAAATTAAAGTTTGGGGGAAAAAAATGCATTTTTAACATTTTCCAGTATTCATTCAGCTACGGAATCTAAACCCATTGCACCCCCATCTTGAAATTTGGCACATACATAGAACTTACATCAAATATCAAGCCAATTTATTTTTTATTTTTTCAAAGATACCTTTTTGGAAATATTCAAGGTCAAAACATACGCTGTAGCACAATAGCATATGAATTGCTCAAAACAATGTTTAAAGTAGTTATAATGAATAGATTTTTGCAACAGCTTCCAAATGACATATGGAAGAGCTTTCTAGGACAAATAGTTTCAGAGCTACTGCATTTCCGCTTCAGCGCGCGAACCCAAATTTGAGTTTACGGGCAATATTTGACCGGCTGTAACTAAAAAAGTATTTAAGGTAGAGACCTAAAATTTTGGATTCATGGTATTTTTGGGGGTATTTACTACAAAAAAAAATCATGAAAATCTGAGTCGGTGAAATTTTTTCATGGTTGATTTGACATGGAATGACCCTATTTCTGTGTGTGTGTGATTATTTATAGGCTAAATAAATAAAAATAGTGAGTTACTCAACCAGAAGATGTTCATTCTTGAATATTAAACTAATTACGTAACACATAAAAAAAATAAAAAAATAAATAAATTGTGAGAAAATTTTTAATTTCGGGTGCCCGCCCGTAAAATCGACGGGTACCTGGGGAGGCATTTTCACAGATTTGCACAGCCCTAAACGGCAATAGCTAAAAGCTCTGCTATAATAACTACATAAGCTTTAAAACATACTGTTATATTTTCAAGTTGTCCTAAAACAAGTACGTCGATGTAAAACGCATGTAAGTTGTGTCAAGAAACGAGGTTATTTTAGTGTTTTTTACGGATCACACCAGTGTGCATCGAAGTGGCGGTGATTCTCTGCAACCTTGACGGTACCAAGGCTAGGACGCAACCCAGCTGTAGGCCTCTCGCGCACATCGTCTGTTGATAGTGAAAATAGGGCGTTTAACCCGCAGTGAGAATCTGACTACCTCTTCTGTGTAAATAAGGACAATAAACCAGTGTATCGTGTGTTTGTTAGTGCTGTCAGTGCAAAAGGAATATAATTTAAGGCGACATTATCATTCGAATCATCATGCAAAATATGAGAAATATATCGGTGATGCACGGAGCGCTATTGTAGTGGAGTGGATTTAAAGAAAAAGATAAAACAGCTCAGAAAAACATTTTCACTAAATTTACTACGAGTCAATCATCCTCACTTCTTCCTTCATCTGTGCTTAATTACTAAATTAAAACTCATAAAACCGAAGTATGTAGGTCTAAATCTAATTTTTTTTATTCAATAGGTAGGATCATGATTGTAATTGCAGTTGAATAAGTGGCCCCTGGGATGCTGACTTCGAAAATGATTGGCCCCCTAACATATATAAGTTGGCCATCCCTGCTATAGCTTAACCTTAAATGAATACCTACACAAATGAGCACGTTACTAAAACTAAAAACACAACCTTTCTAGAATTAAGTTAAGTATAATCAAATGTTTAAACTAAACATTATTTCCTCTTCATTTCTTCTTATTTGTACTATAATTTTACTTACCTCTTACCTTTTCTCCATAGGTACATAAACTAGAACATTGCTAAAGTAATATATAAATAGGCTACAATTAGACCTAGATAAGTATGAATATAGTATACCCCTACCATAGATATCTTAACACCTATAGTAGGCTAGATGCGCAGTCTCCAATACCTCCGCACAGGCGCGAGTGTACCAAATTGAAGCGTCAATCTCACCCATTCAAGATGGCGGCTTGGCGTTTTAATGTATGCTTTTTTAATGCAATAAAGTACTTTACTGGATTGTTTGATATGGTTTTAGCTTGTGCAGCATGGTATTGAACAAACAGAAACAATGCAAAGTTATTGCATACGGGAATTTAGTAATCATTTGGTGTTAAAGTTTAATATGCTCACCTGCCAAACTGGCGGCCATCTTTAAATATATTTTTTCGATTAATCGCTCCCATCTAATTAACATGCAAACTCACCCATTCAAGATGGCTTCCAATTGTCCCGGAAGTGGACCGCTGACTGCTAGTCTAGCCAATTATATGGGATGTCTATGACCCCTACCTATGTCTAAAATATAGGCCAAAACTAGCTAGGCCATAGAATTAAGACAAATAATAATGTGCTTAATCTCTAGAATTAAAGGAATTGTCTTGGTTTGCATAACAAGCTCCTCAGATGGTGCCTTGATTCAATTCAAGAACAATACAACAAAATCCAGGTCGCTGAGACTTATGGAACTCAAATAATCACGCTTTTACTAAAGCCCTGCACAGCGCGTAGTCCGCCTATGGTGACGTCACTGCAGGGCTACCTGCTAGGCTGGCTCCAGCCGAGGAAGGCCTCGCTCAAGCTCGCTGCCGTGCCGTAAGCGGCCGCTTATGGCGAATTTCCTAGGGGTTAGGGTGTCCCAAAATGCCACAAAAAAAAATTAAAAATTAAAAATAGTAAGTCTCACCCCCCAAAAAGTTTCCTTTAGGCTTTTTATTTGCACTAATAAAATTATAGCCCATTCGGAGTAAGTTTAGAGGTCCCCCAAGGGCTCCCAAATTCCCATATGCCGCGAAAACATGCATTTACCGGATTTTGTATTTTTAGCTGTTTTGCAGGGAATTTTAATTTTTTGGGTTAGTGGACATGCTAAGTGAAGGTAGTATCAAGTACCAACACCTTAGTCTTTGCACTGTAGGCCTACCCATGTGGTGAAATCATACAAAATATATACCCATTTTCAGTCCGGAGACGCAGAACTGTACACAACACCATATGGATTCGTTACTCAAAGAAAGCGTGATTTCTGGCAATTAATTGCACTTTACAAACGAGTCGGAGTTAGTGGAGATTCTCATTGAATTTATCCGATTTATATTATGCTGTACCTATTTCTATACACTATACAAATAGGCCTATATATTTTTATTATTATATTTACATTTTGATTTAGGCCTATGTTTATTTATTTCGGTCGAGATGTGATTGGGAAATTCGTTTTTTACCACCGGGTACAAAAACTTACACTGGGCAAAAGTGCACTTAAGAGTACATAATCAAGCAGTACCATACTGGCTGAAGTCACGTTTACCAATTGACAAAAACATCACATAGTCAAGATGATCAAAGATCTCTATGGCAAACAAGTTGCTTTAATGAAACATCGTAGTAAGAGTTACAAAATGGACCAACTACATCAGTCAGAGTACAGTAAAAAAATGTACAAGCTATTTGATAGGTATCAGTCATGCCAATGCTGATCAGCTAGCTTTAAGAATGAAGAAGACCGATAGTTCCTGAAGCTACAACAAGATTCCAGAACAGGATCCATTGGGCCTGTTGACAGAAACCTCGCAGCCCTAGAGACACCAAACCTGCATCTGCCAAACGTAGGGAGCAGGTAGCTAAGCGCATGCATATAGCAGCTGTAGCAAACAAGTCTCCAGTAATGTCTACTTCAGCAAATTCTGCTCCCAATGAACCCAAGAAGAAAATTCTGGAAGGGAGCATGTATCTGCGATAACTTCCACACCGAACACAAGGCCTAGCACACGAAGTAGTCGCAAACATTGTAAATGTGTCTTTTCCCCCAAAGTTTCTGCTGTATTGGACCGTACAAACATCAGCATTTGGAAGTCTACCATGATCATTGATTTTGTTCTCAATATAGTAGGATCTTTAACCTCCACCACAGTGCTATCTAGAAGTACAGTCCACCGACAGCGTCAACTACGTCGCCGTGAAACTGCAGAGCAAATTAAGGTGGAATATTGTGCTACTAAATGTGTTGTACACTGGAATGGTAAGCTTTTACCGGATGTCACCGGTGTCGAGACTGGTCAAGATTGTTGAACGGTTACTGGTTTTAGTTTCCTCACTTGTGAACGGCTAACAAAACTTCTTGGTGTTACAAAGCTAGCATCTGGGTTTCTGGGACATGCAAAGATGCAGCTGTATCTGTTCTTGAACACATTCAGTCATGGAACTGTGATTCACATGTAATAGGTATGTGTTTTGACGCAACTGCTTCAAATACTGGCAAGTTCAATGGAACTTGTACGCTGCTAGAAAATGAAATTGGTAGAGATTTGCTTTGGTTAGCCTGTCGACATTATATGTTTGAAGTTCTACTGGCAGATGCATTCAATCTTTGTCTTGGACCGTCAACTGGACCAGAAATGTTATTTTTTAAGAAGTAGGCCTACAAGGAAAACTAGTCTACGCTCAATACACATGAACCTATAGAACGACAAGTCCCACTTATAGTGGCATCAAGACACAGTAAAGATGTTCTTAACTGAACAGCTCTCGATGTTACACCCAAGGGACGACTACTTTAGAGTTTCTAAACGGCGATAGTTTCCTTGACAATCCCGTTGAAGCCTGGCCAGAAACGCAGTCCTTTAAGGATGCTGCAATCCTCGTCACTCACTTGGCCTGCATGTTGGGGATTTGCTCTCAAACAAGACTTTAACGCAGCAACCAAGAACGAGCCACAGAAGCAGTTTTTGCTTCAAGTAGTTGAACTGCAACGAAAAAAGTTTACCACATGCAATTGTGATGAACTAATTCACATGTAGCCTTGATATGACAAAGAACGTAGATACCGTTGTAATGTCGCAAATCTAGACAAAAGTCTATAACTTATAGTTTTCCTCCAATTTTTAAATATATTTACTTCTAAGCCAAACTCATAAATATTAATTTGGTAATTTTTATAGAAAGTAGTACCTTTAAAGACCCCTCCAATAATATGAAATATCATTGTATGCTATCAATACGTCACCGTGTTAATTGTGTATGGTTTGAAGCTTTTTTGGCCAAATAACGCCACTTTGGAAGCCCTTGGGGGACCTCTAAACTGCAACCAAATTAGCTTAAATTTTACAAGTGTTAATTTGATGGTATTATTAAACTTTTTGAATGGTGAGACTTTTATTTTTCAAAAATGTTTTTTTTTGGGACACCCTACTAGGGGTGGCATGGCCGCCCTGACACTTCTAATAACCGATTTTACATGTTGAAAGAACAAGATAAATATCACTGTTTCTGAATACTAACTAAATTATAGTTTTTATAGTATAACAAAAATGTAACATTCAACACTTTACCAAACATTGAAGTTTCACATGAATCTGTACTCCCGTATTATCAACTCTCGAACGCAAAAGGTGGCCAAAAGACTCATTTAGATTATGGAAGTTCAGATTTCACATTTTCGATGGTTTATTGTTTGACTTTCTCAATTTCATTAATCGGTAAACACTGCCGTAGGAGTAATTGATTTACCCCGCAGAGATAGATTTTTTAATTTTTGGATTGATTTCCATAATATTGTTCGACTTAAGTTAATCATTACGAGAGTAATACTATTCTTTCCGAAACTAGTGCCAAGTGGGGAGTATAGCTACCACTTTCCGCCCTCGTGTCGTTTTATCTGTGCAGCAGCGGCGTATGAACCGGGGGTGGGGGTGGGGGGTAACATTTTTAACTGTACGCGCATTTTAAAAGTTTTTAGATCCGAGTGCAGGAAGTTTAGTTTTAGTTTTTGAGGTATAAATTTCAGTTATTTCAAAAATGTCTTTATTATTGTGCAAAACTTACTTTTATACACATGATGGTTTAGTTAGGCAATCAATAATTGACATTTTTTACATCCAAAATCAACTTAGTGTATATATCCTTCATAAACAAAACTGAAATCCCTTGACTTGCCATTTTTTCAGTTAAAACATTACGAAATAACTGTAGTATGGTGTAATTTATTTTTTCAAATATCGTTTACCTTTAAATAATTTTTGGATGACACCACTGGGCACTGGGGGTGGCCAAATGTAATCTCGCTTACGTTGGCCCGAAGCACAGATATGTAACTATTCACACGCGAGTCACAGTTTGAGTTATAAAACACGAAATAGTAGTTTTGAATGTAAATATGTAATTATTACAAGTTACAACTTGCAACTACTCAGACTTACACAAAGTTAAACATTGCCACTAAAAACTCGCTCAAAATGTCGCATTAAAACACTAGTGCTAATAACTAAAATAACATGACAGAAACGATGATCAGCGCTAGTATAAATATAAATATAAAACACGTATGATATGAAACTACAATTCTCATTTACAAAACTAAACGGCAAACTAAAGAGTTCGGACGTCCGACGTACACACTGAATAGCTCGCTCCGTAGCAGGTAGCAAGAGCGAGGACCGTGCCCAGCACTGACGTCAAAACTATTTCGCGCGGGTTGAAAAGAAAGCCCCATACGACCCACACCACCCTCAATAGGCATTTTTTGCAAATACATTCTTTTCTTATATAATGTTAAGAGTTATTTAAAAGACACTTGTTGGAAACCCGGACAATGCCTTTAAGTAGGTAGGCCTAAACATAATTATTTATATATAATGTTCTTACTTATATAGGCCAAACCCTAAGTCTGGCCACAAAAAGGGTAATAGGACTACAATATAAAACTATTGTCATCAAAATGTAAAAATTGAACCCAAATAAATATTCAAAATATTCAAATGTGTCGTAGTTTGTTGTACCTATTTTCTTTCAGAAATGCATTCGTTCTCGATATTTGGTTAAGAAACAGTCAAGATATAAATGTTGATGAGTCGATTTGTGCTCAGATCAAGATTTTCGGCCACTTCTTATGGGAGCGGAGCTAAGACAGCGGCGCTGCGTGCCATCTGTGGGTCTAAGGAATTTGTCTTTTAAATTAATCTGTATTTGAGTCAGCGTGAAAAGAAACCATAAATCTGAAAGATGAAACTTTGATGCATATTGCATACACGTAATAATATATTATGTGAACAAACTGTTTTATAGAACAATTACTATAACCAGTGAAATGGGAGATTGCGATGTGGACGGATCGAGCGGACGGACGGCGTGATGCAATGGAAATGGAAGCGCACTAATTTCCTCTCCAAAGACCTCAAAGATATTGCCCGCCATTTGACTCATGTATTCGATAGTTTGGATATTTTTCTATATGAAGCTCTTTGGTTTTTGTTTTGACTTTCGATCAAATGACAGTCGAGTTATTCAAGATCGTAGACTCGAATGCGTGTGGTCGAAAAATTTCCGGCCAGAGATATAAAATGGCGGCGTTGTGAGCATCTTTCGTAAAGCTGACAAACTTTTCAATTAAATAACACCCTTTTAAAGTTAGTGGAAAACAGATTTATTTATCTTACAGCTAAAAATCCAATTAATACGTGGAATAGTGGATGTATTAAAAATATTCCCTGATATAATTACTGTTACCCACAAAATTACGGTGACGCAATGCCAGGGTTCCTGATTTTTTTATTTAAATCGGATTTTTTTTATTTAAATCGATTTTTTTTATTTTTTTAAAATTTTGATGTAAATCGGACTATTATTTATTCAAATTGAAATCCTAGACTGGTGTAGGCCTATTAGGGGCCTATAGGCCTACAATTTTATATGCAAAAACCCTTCCTCTTGGTTTAATTTTAGGCTGTTTAGGCCAACCAGGTACGGGTCTAGGCCTACTACGTAAGAAACATGAAATAAAAACTTTTTCAATTTGGTGAAAATTAATATTTAATTATTTAATCACATTAATTACACACATAATTACAGATTGCTCTTGATCCTTTTTTGTCTGGAGAGATAACTTGATCAAATTCTAGCCACACATTATGTCGTTTTCTCCCTAAAGAAGTCATATTCATTTCTTTTTTCTTCTTACCAAATACCAAGTAGTTATTAAAAAGCAATAACAGTATTTTTGTGTCTGATCCTTTACAATCCTTCACTCCATGGCATGACAGTAGGCCTATTTATAGCACAGTTGGCCACACACTTGTTAAGTCTTCATGTGTGGAGGGTTCCCCCACTTGGGAAACCCTTCATCTTCTTGTTATGGCCTTGAATTCATTTCATATCTCATATTATGGCCAACAATATAATCAAATACAACAGAAGCAGAACAGCAATTCCAATTTTATTTTTAAATTTTTAGTTCTATCACAATTATTGTATGACTGTGCCCTAGTGTGTTAGGACCTAGGAATGAAGTTTTAAAAGCCTATATCAGGTCTAGAAGACCTGTGAAATCATTGATCACTGCCTCAAGAGTCATTTGAATCATTTTTGTAATATTTGATTTAAATCAATTTTACCCTGCGCAATGCACACGAAAGGGTGGCCGAAATGACATTTTAACCTGTTAATAAGATTTTTTATTGGATATTGCTTTACGTCTCATATTTATGCAACTTGGCTAATCGAGACGAAGGGAGGGACGTAAGGGATGACGCGGGGGGACAAGGGGTGGACAGGCCTGTGCTGGTCAGAACCAGCCACAAGCATATGGGGAGGGCAGGGGTTCCCCCACGTCGTGGTCGTCTCCGTCTGTGTCATCATCCGTCAGTGTTGTCTTTGTCGTCGCCGTCGGGGAGGTAGTCAAAGGGAAGGGGTTCCCCGACGACGACCCAGAGCTCGCCATTAGTTTCAGGGAGTAAAACTCCCCTATTCACGGGCCAAACCGCGAGAAGGTGTCGAGTTGGAATTTGAAGGCCCTGTGTTAATAAGAACTTTTCATTTATTTCAACCGCTCAAAACATAACGAATAACGAATTTCAATGATTAAATTCACTTCACACGTGTTTTAATATAGTTATCGGTTACACTGGTCTAATAATAGGTCATTACTGTAGTTCAGGGTGCGGACGGATTCAGGGGCAGACAGTAAGTATAAGTTTTTTAATTTTTTGTGCGATATTTTTGTGCCATTTGGGCCAATTCTGACCAAACGGGTGGGGCTACAACGTTCATATTATACATGGACATTAAGGTTATGGTGATGTAGTACCTTTTGAAAGAAAAAGTTGAAAAAGTTAGCCAGAATCCATAGAAATAAAGCTTTTAATATAAGTTCTTTATGGTAAATAATAGGCCTACCAATTGACAAGAAACAATAGAAACTTGACAACAATCACCTACAATGCGTAGGCAACAAAACGGTATAATCGTAATTTGACGGAAATGTTATTTTGCATTAAATTTATGATTTTCCTTTTTCTCACTGAATATTATTTTGTATTTACTTGGTTTTTGGCCGCGGAAAGTAGTTTATGGACTTATTTAATCACTATCAGTTTGCTTGAATCTGTCGTTTTGGTACTAGGTATAAACCTAGTTCAGTTGGTGCGGTCCAACTTTTCAACACATTTTTTTTTCAAAGAAAAATAATAAAAAAACAACTTCAAATTAGAAACAAATGAAGAAGAGCTCATTATTAACGATTTATTTATACTAATCACTCTGAAAATATACCAATTATATAGAATAACACAGATTGAACACAAACACTCGCTCATTTTACTGTCATTGATTCGCCATGTTTGGTATTTAGGGCCTACATCTTGATTTTACTTACTAGGCCTACCAACCTATTTCGCTAAAATACTCCACCTACAAAACCTTTAACGTCGTTATTTTAAATATAAAGGACTTTCACCACAATAGAATTTCGTTTAAAATAGCGACGTTAAAGGTTTTGAAGTTTTTTTTGTTATAATATAACAGTAAAAACGTGTGATTCTATTTTGGATTTTTTAAATTATTTTTTGTAAGGTTACTTACAGTGAGTGCAACATCTCAGCTGATCTCAGCGCGGTATGCCTAGGCCGCTCATCGCTACTTATAACTTAGGCCTACTTTTGTTCATAAAACAGAAGCGGAAAATTATTTTTTTCCGCGCATTTATTTTTAATTTATTTTGAAAAATCAGTGATTTGGCAAAGAAAATAAAATAAAAAAACAAAAAATGGCAATTTTGTCAAACTAGTAGAGTTCCCAACAAAACAAAGCACTTGCAAAAGTAAAGATATCCCACGCATACTAAAAACTTTAAAAAGCTCATCCATCAACGCGGCAGGACTTAAGCGTTTTCCTAGTCGTAGGAACTAGGCCCTTAAGTGGCCGAATTCCGGTACATCCACCTTACCCTATCGATAGGCCTCAACCCAAGGTTTTTGTTAACGGAGTGGATAGTCGTACAGTCAGCCGTATTACTAGTGCAAAATTGGTAATACGGTCATCGACGATACCACCTAACTAGACCAATAGCTACAAACATCACAGTGCAGTGTGGCAGAGTGGTAGCGCGCCCGAATTCTATGCGAAAGGTCGGCGGTTCAAATCTTGGTTTGGTCGGTTTTTTCCCATTCTATTTAGGTCCATGTTTTTCTGCAAATGATTAACACTACATTCGGCCCCGTCGCAAACGCAATTCTAGATGATATAAGTGTTTAAAAAGTGCTTAGACCTAGGCCTATTTGAAGGAAAAGCCTTATCTCTACTACACCTTAACGTGTAGGCAGCCTAAAATGGACTTTTGTTTAAAATAGCATTGTTAAAGGTCTTGAAGGTTTTTTTTGTTACTAAAACAGCAAAAAAAGGACGACGACGACAACCGAAAAAGGACTTTCATTTAAAATAGCAACCTTAGGAACTTTTTCGGTTGGTATGGACCGGTTTTACAGAAGGAAGTGGCTTTTTAACCGTAGGCTACGGACAAAATAACAAATCGTCCGTAGCAAAAACGAACATCTTAACTAGGCCAATAGCTTCAAATATCACAGTGCATAGTGGCAGAGTGGTAGGTAGTGCGTCCAAATTTTATGTGAAAGGTCGGCGGTTCAAATTTTCGTTTAGTCGTTTTTTTTCACCATTCTATTTGAGTCCATGTTTTTTCTGCAAATGATTTCACTACATTCGGCCCCGTCGCAAACACAATTCTAGATGATAAAAGCGTTTAAAAAGTGCTAGGCCTAGGCCTATTTTAAGGAAAAGCCTTATTCTCTACACCTCGACGTGTTACACGTCGAGGTCACAAAACACAAAACAAAAGAAAAACAAAAGTCCTTTTTAGGCTGCCTACCTACACGTCACGTGTAGGTAGGCAGCCTAAAAAGGACTTTTGTTTAAAATAGAAACGTTAAAGGTCTTGGAAGGTTTTTTGTTGTTAATAAAACAGCAAAAAAGGACGACGACAACCGAAAAAGGACTTTCGTTTAAAATAGCAACGTTAAAGGTCTTGGAAGATTTTTTTGGGTACTTGTTCATTAACAAGGGGGGTCCCCTCAAATTTTTGTTAATTGGTCCCCCCCATCGTCGTTTGTTTACTTATTTATGTTAACAATAAATAATTACAACTTGCGAGGAGTTGAATACAGCCACTCCGGCTTGTCACGGATGTTACATTTCACTCTTTATAGAGCCAAAAATCTTATACAGTAAGATCCCTCTTATCCGAGTTGGATGAGACCGGGGGCACCTCGGATTTGCGAAAAACTCGGATGGCGCGTTTCATTTGTTTATTTGCTCTCGTAGGCCTAGCATAGGCCTAGCCACACATGTAATGGATAAAGGAACATAAAATACACACGATACACTTCATACAGGGTATACTAAATGAATTAATAGCTTGTAAATCAAGCTCACAAACACACGTACACAATTAGGCCTACATGTCGTAATAAAAACGTATGTCTAGGCCTAAACTCGACGCAGTAGGCCTAGGCTAGGCCTACAATGCAAACATAGGCCTAGGCTAGGCCTAGGCCTAGCTCTCTTTCTCATGTGGGAAAACCTCTCACTACTATATCCCGCGCTGAAGCTCTCGTCGCAAGATAAGCCTGGGAAAGAAAGAACATAAGCCCAGGAATAACAATCCTATGCGTCGTGATAACGAATTTCGTGAATCGGTTGAAAGATGATTGCATTGCGAATTCTACTTCTACACCCAACCATCTTTGTCAGTCAGCTGTGAGTGTGAGTTGGTTGGATCGTACGCGCATCTCGTACTGCGCAGACGGCGGTGTCCAAGATTTATTGCCGCATCTTTCTCTCTTGCACTCACTCGTGGCATGGGCGCGACTCGCCGAGACGGACGGAAGCACGTGATAGCTTACAACGCGCTCTGTCGTCAACTCCAATTACTCTTTAGGCAGCGGGCACGCTCCGCGGGAAAGACCGCAACCACGTAGCGCGTAATTTAAACTGGTGAATTAGTCTATAAACGGCCGCGAAATATACCCGGATCTTAAAATCGGCTCCGGGTAATTTCTGGAACCGGGTACCCGATGTCATCCCTACTCGTAAGGCATGCCTACAAATGTATGCGAGTACATTTAAAAAAGTGCGGCGCGGCGTCTGTAATTATTTTTATGTTTTATTTACGTATTTAAAACTTTATTTATTTATTTTTTTTATTTTTTTTATTTTTTTTTTTTTTTTGGGCGGCTCGGTTAACACGGAATATCGGATAAGAGGAGATCGGATAAGAGGGATCTTACTTAACTAATTAATTGTAATGTTTTATACTGAAACAATTGTGTTTACACACTACCTACCATAAGGTGAAAAAGATTTTTAAATGAATTGTAATTTTTAGATATATTGAGTGAAATGTGGTGTCACAGATGTTACATTGTTTGGGAAGTGGATCCCGGATCATCATCAAAAGATAGAAAATTCAGGTCCCTGGCCCAGACAGCTACATTTCCATGAGCTTATCCATGAAAGATGAACCCTTATAATCACCCATTCATTGTTTTAAAAATAAATTATATTAATTGTTATGATTTTTTGTGTGCGTCACGGATGTTACAATGGTTTTTGTCACGGATGTTACACACACTTTGCCGTGCCAGTTTCTAACCATTTTCAATTTATGTATATTATGTTATTCTTAGTTACAAATTCAAGCACTCCTTATCTATAGTATCTAAAATTTTTGGGTTCAAAATAAAATTGTAAAATAAAATAAATGCGATGTTAAGGAATTGCTGAGGCTGGTGCGGAGACAAGTTTGACGCTAGCATTCTGGATTTTCTGGGTAAACGGTTTATAACACTGTTATCAAATTTCACACTATTGGTAATAAAGAATAAATCTATGCTAACCAGTAGGCCTACGCGTATTTCTAAATTACCCAATTAATTGATTTTGAATTAAAATTTAGTGAAATCACCGAAATTTACTCCATTTTGGTCATTTATTCAAAGTAACAGATTTTTTAACTCAAATATGCATACTGGATATCAACGTTTAAATCAATGTGAATGCGTAGGTTAACTTGTTTTTATCTTAAGATAAACGGTTTGGTGGGAATTTCCAGAATTGGAATCCTTGTTTTGGATTTCTTTTTTTTCACGTTTTGGACTTTGGCCTATGTCTGGCAATGGATTTTTAAGGCTTAATTATTGCAACCAATTGCGGATATAAATATAAATGTACTTTAATAACATCCATGCAAAATTTGGTAATGATATTACCAACCGTTCAGCAGAAATCATGAACACCCGAGTGCGCGCATTTGAGTTGGGCCAAGCTCGGTTCTTAACTCTTTAACGTATTTCCTTTGTTGTATAATATAATTATAGTTTTCCAATATGTTATGTTTTATAAATGTAGAAAAAGGTAGGGTAGTGTTGTTTTTATAATAATACAAACTTTTACAAACATGTAATAGGCTACAAATACTATCGAAGTTTGAAATAACAGTGACAAGGACCAAACATTTCCTGTATTAAAAATCTAGACAAGAAAAAGATTAGGCTACACATCAGCAATTTTATTTTTAAATAAACCCCTTCAATCCAATTGATTGATCATATTTCAAGTGTGTAATCACATCACAATCTTTGAACAACATCCGCGACATGTAACATCCGTGACACTATTTCTCAGAAATGTTTAAAGCTATGAACACTTAAAACATGTTAAAGGTTAGCCTCCAAGTACATTGTCAACATCACCAACTTGTAGCAAAATATAAGAACTATTATTCACCAAAAAACAACTTATTTGCCTTTATTGTCACGGATGTTACATCACAAACATGATTACATATATTCATTAATAAATGGTGTGATATAATTACATAAAGACTTGAAATTCACAGTTTAGATTCTTCACAAATAACCTTAACTTATGAACTGCTTAAAATGGAGGTACCAGCTTATTCTTTAGAATACCAGGCTGCCAACTTTTTTGGATGAGCGTAGCGAGCGAAGCGAAGATTCCATTTCACTACACTGGAGAAAAAAATCCGGAATGTTTTTTTTTTTTTTTTTTTTTTTTTTTCTTTCTTTCTTTCTTTCTGTATTTTTGTCTGTTTGTTAACACGATTCCGGCTAAACCGATACTCCGATTGCGATGAAATTTTATGGAGACCTTCGAAATCTCTGAACTTAGAACTGCCACGTTTTTGAGCGCAATCGGAAAATTATTTCTCATGAAAATCGCCATTTTACGAATTTTTTCAATTTTTAAAATATTTCTTCGACTTAGAACACCTACATGCTTCATTCGATTTTAATGATTTTTTCACAAAACCTTTATTTTATGTATTAAGATATTCGTGTGAAATTTGAGCGCAATCGAAAAATTATTTCTCATGAAAATCGAAATTTTACACGTTTTTTCTTTTTTAAACAAGTCTTTGACTTATAACACCTACATGCTTTATCCTATTGTAATGAATTTTTCACAGAACCTTAATTTTATGAATTAATATATTCTTGTAAAATTTGAGCGCAATCGAATAATTATTTCTTATGAAAATCGCAATTTTACGATTTTTCCTTTTTTAAAATTACGATTCATAAAAAAATTAAAAAATAAAGTCAATTTTTTTATTTAATTTAATTTAATTTAAAAAAATTATTCGACTTTGTAATAATTTTGTCACAGAACAACAGAAAATCCTCATAACACATGGCAGCTCAATGCACCAATTACGCTCATCCAACAACGCGGCGGGACTTAAGCGTTTTCCTAGTGTAAAAAAAATCACCTTCCACTTTACCAACAAAAGCTATAATTTCAATGGCAAATATAGGCTACAGACTAATAGTTATTTAACAAAAAAAAACTTTTTTTGGTTTCTTGAATTTCTTGAATTTGTATTTAAATTTTAAACCTTTTTTAATTGTTATTAATCAATGAATGTTATTTTTATTCTGTGTCCTTGTGGCAATTGTATTTGTACAACAGAGTTTTGTTTTGTTAAAAAAATAAAAGTTCTCTCTCTCTGCATCATCTTTCTAATGGTAAAAACATTTTTTTTTTATTTAATTTTTTTGATTTTTTGTACTTTTCCCCTTTTGAGCCGGAGTGGCTGAATATGGTAGACAGTGAACTTGACTCACACGTTCAACGTTACTCAGGCGAGAACAGTTCATTGGAACGCTTAGGCCTACATGAGAGCAGTCGTCGCCGTGCAGCTGACATTGACGTTCACGGACACCAAATGAACCTTCAAAACCTTTAACGTCGCTATTGTAAACGAAAGTACTTTTCCATTGACAGTCCTTTATATTTAAAATAGCGACGTTAAAGGTTTTGTAGGTGGAGTATGTTGGCGTAGGCCGTGTCACTCCTGGCGCAAAGTATGTAGCCGGGAAAGTTTTCGAGGCTTTGTTCGAAATAATTGTGTTTTCCTGATCTCCTGAAACTCAGATGGAGTAGATGTAGTAGTTATGATTGTCTCATGAAATGTTTTTACTGAATTTTTACATTTTTTGGAGGGGGTCCCGTTAATGAACAAGTACCTTTTTTTTTTTACCAAAACAGCAAAAAGGACGACGACATTTAGGCCTAGGCCTACCAAAAAGGACTCTCGTTTAAAATAGCGATGTTAAAGGTCTTGATGTTTTTTTGTTGTTACTAAAACAGCAAAAAAGGACTTTCGTTTAAAATAGCAACGTTAAAGGTCTTGGAAGATTTTTTTGTTACCGTAGTAGTCTACGGTTAAATTGTATAACGTAATTTTTCCGTAGCTCCGGTTAAATAGCCACAACGTTTACAAAACTAGGGCCTACTTACGTTAGGTTAGTCGACCTTTCCGGACTAGTTACCTGCCGCGCTAGTTCTAGGATATTTTTATAAGAGAAATACTTTTCGAAATACTTTTCGTTACAAAACTACTTGGGGCCTAGGCCTACCGGTAGTTGTTTTTCAGTGATTTTGTTGAAAAAAAAGTGTTAAAAACCGGTCCATACCAACCGAAAAAGTACCCAACGTTAAAGGTCTTGGAAGTTTTTTTGTTACTAAAACAGCAAAAAGGACGACGACATTTAGGCCTACCAAAAAGGATTCGCGTCGAAAATAGCAACGTTAAAGGTCTTGAAGTTTTTTTTGTTACTATAACAGCAAGAAAGGACGACACTTTTATTACGGTGCGCCATTATCCAATCAAATCATTGACCGTATGAATAAATTTCCACTAGTAACACAGCTGGCCGTACAACTATCCACGGCCTTTTGTTAATAAACATGAAAAACATGATTTTATTTTAGACCCCCCATCGAAGAAGTTCCCTAGAGCTTGGATAGCCTACAAAAATATGCCCAGGCCTAGCCCTACTACCCCCTACCCTGCATAGACAGGCACATAATTTGCACACTGGGTAGTAGGCCCTAGGGATAGGCCTAGGCCCTAGTCCGTCAGGCACTTATTCGGCTAGGGGGTTCCAACTTTTATACACCTTGTTAACACTGCTAGGCCTATATTGCGGTACTGTTTCGGTTGGTATGGACAGTTTTTTTATGTGTACCTACAAAACCTTGAACGTCGCTATTTTAAATCTAAAGTACCTACAAAACCTTTAATGTCGCTATTTTAAATCTCAAGTACCTAACTACTGATCAAAAACTGTCCATACCAACCGAAAGAGTTCCCTATATTGCCTTGTTACTAGGTACTTATGTTAAAGGTGTACTTTTGTTTGGTTAGCCGAACTTTCCGCTGGCTACAGTGCGCCGCGCTAGTTCTAGGATATAATTGATAAGAGCGCACCCGAAATCCTTTCCGTTACGGTGTAGGGTGGATGTACCGGAATTCGGCCATGCGCGTGAATTCGGCCACTCCCACTAATTTATCATATATAAATGTTGACTGACACATTTCCCTAGATTTAACTCATGTAGGCCTATGTCGTAGTTTGTTGTATTTTCTTTCAGAAATGTCTACGTTTTCGATATTTGGTTAAGAAACAGTCAAGATATAAATGTTGAAGAGTCGATTTGTGCGCGAATCGAGATTTTCGGCCACTTCTTATGGGAGCGGAGCTAAGACAGCCGCGCTGCGTACCGTGCGTGGGTCTAAGGAATTTGTCTTTTAAATTAATCTGTATTTGAGTCAGCGTGAAAAGAAACCATTCATCTGAAAGATGAAACCTTGACGCATACGCGTAATAATATATGTGAACAAACAGTTTTATAGAACAATTGCTATAGGGTAAGGGAACTAGTTCTGGATCGGGTTTAAGCAATATTACAATTTTTGAGTATCAGGATCTTTTTTTGTTATCCTCCCACATAGGGTACTATATTCTTATTGATTAACTTTCCGACAATGTTTGCAAAGAAAAAATTTAAAAAAGTTTACGAAGGTACTAAAATGAGCCAATTAAAAAAGTAGTGCTTTGATCCAGAACTGATACCTGGGTATCAGTTGTGGATCATCAGCCTAAAACTTTTCAAATTGATATCAGGGGTTCATTGATATGTTTCATAAGTAGTGATGCAGCCGCACCTGACAAATTTGATCTGGACGCCCGTATCAGCATTGATCCACAATCAGTCCCCGATTAGTTTGGATCAAAATTGTAATTGTGAATATTTGCAGCAATTTCCATACCACCAAATTTTTTTTTAATACAAATTAAGACAAAACAGCTAACACCTGAATAAATTTAAAGCCAAATATTCTAACCAGATTATTAAATAAAGGTATTTTGAAATTTGGTACAAAATTAGGCTAGCGCACATGTGTCTCCGCTAGTTCTAGGATATAATTGAACAAGCTCACAACAGAAATCCTTTCGTTACGTTAGGGTTTGATACCGGAATTGCGCACATGCCTGAATTTGTCACTCCACTGATTTACATTAAAAATGTTGACTGACACATTTCCCTAATTGTAAACCATGTAGGCCTTGTCTTGAGTTTGTTGTAATTTACTTTCAGAATGTCATACTTTTCATATTAGTTAATAAACATTCAAGATAAAGTTGAAGAGCGTTTGTGACCGAATCGAGATTTCGCCAATTCTAATGGAGCGGAAGCTAATGCACCGCGAATAGGAACCATGTGCTGGTTCTTTCTATAGTGCAATGATTGTCTTGATGAAGTTAATCTGTATTTGAGTCAGCGTTGGAAGAAACCATCAATTGAATAGAGTGAAACCTTGACATTAATCGTGAACTTAAAAGTGAAATTACAGCTTTATAACCATGCGTAACATTGAAATGCATATGCATTGGACGGAATTGAGCGGAGCGATGGACGGAGTGATGCATGGAACGCGTAACTCAACTTCCTCTCAAGACTTCACCAAAGATTATCCACACCATCTACCATTGTAGGTATTCGATAGTTTGGATATTTTTTTTACGAATTCTCTTTGGTTTTCGACTCTTCAAAGGACAGTCGAGTTATTCAGTCGAGATCGAATAGGTGGTCGAAAAATTCCGACGGGATCTAAAATGCGGTTTGGAGCGGACGTAGAGCTGAGAATTCTATTTAATAAGACCTTTTAACGTTAGTAGAAAACGATTATTTATCTTACACTTAAAACAACTTTTATACGTGGAAAATGGTGTATTAAAAACTAACCCGATATAATTACTGTAGGGTAAGCACGAATTACGAAGACCATATATACGTAGGCTAAGCCGAATTATGACATTACCATACGGTTTATATGGAACTTTCGTCTTTATGAACTTTTTATTCAACCGCTCAAAACATATTTAAATAACGAAATTCAATGATTAAATTCACTTACACGTGTTTTAATATAGGCCTAGTTATCGGTTACCACTGGTCTAATAATAGGCCATTACTGTAGTTCAGAGTGCGGACGGATTCAGGAGCAGACAGTGGTCGAATTCCCGGTACTCTTTCGGATGGTATGCCCCAACTTTTCAACACTGTTTTTTTCCATTAAAAACAATTCAACCTTTAACGTCGCTATTTCAAACGAAAGTACTTTTCCTTTGAAAGTGTTTCATATTTAAATTAGCAACGTTATAGGTTTTGTAGGTAGAGTATTTTAGTAGAAAAAGGTTAGTACTGACCGCCATGTTTACATAGTGTTGTAAAAATGGGGCATACCATCCGAAAGAGTACCGAATTCCCAGCAGAGGGTGGTCGGATTGGGACACATTACGTATTGGTCAAAGATATTCAAGAAATTACTGTTATTATGCACATATGTCAAGTGATATAGTTTGAAACTTATAAAGGACACTCGGACCTATAAAATTTATAGAGGGGCTTGGGGTATAAGGGTAGTTTGACGGAATTGTTATTTTGTATTAAATTTATGATTTTCCTTTTTCTTCCTGAATATTATTATGTATTTTCTTGGTTTTCGGCCGCGGAAAGTAGTTTCTGGACTTAATTTTATCACTTTTAGTTTGCTGATCAGTCGTTGTATAGTTCAGTGTGCAGTCCAACTCTTTCAACACTGTTTTTCAAACAACAATAAAATAAAGTACCAATGAGAAATATGAGAAACTCAGTCATTACCTAACGTATTTAAGTTGTACTATTAACTCCTGTAAATATTAGTACCAATTATAAATAATGACACTTAAACACAGAATTGTAAAACACAAAACACTCGTCCTATTTACATGTCATTTGCGCATGTTTGCTGTTTACGTCTTGATTTTGTACAGCGTACCAACTTTTGATCACTAAAACATGTCACCTACAAGATTTACGTCGCTATTTTTAATCTGAATTACTTGACCACAAAGGGACCTATTGCTTTTACAATAGACGTTTAAGGTTTGAAGTTTTTTGTTACATAACACAGTCAAAACGTGGATTGATTTTGGACTTTGTATGATTGCTAGCTGTAAGTTATTTTGCAGTGAGCAAGCCCTCACGATGTCTATTGCACCACTGAGGTGAGCTGAAGGAGGTTTTTGTACTTTCACCAGTTCTGCGCTGCGCGTGTAGCCAACTTTAACTTTTATTTGCACAGAAAAATGAAAAACAAAGTCTTCAAAAGTTTTAGAATTCACCAAGTTTGCGCATGCTCGGGTTCATTTCTGATTCTGTATTTTACACCTAGGTGTAATTAGGTCACAATTTGAGGTGGACAAAAGAACAAACCTGCCATTAAATTTAACCTAGGACACACCCCGCGCACGTCGGTGAAAATAGCAAAAAAACATTCTTGAAAGCACCCTTTTTATCAGGAAAGAGTCGTTTCACGTCGGTGTATCTAGCATATTATTATTAATTTACTTCTTCTTGGAAGCACCCGCGCATGCGCAGAACTGGGGTGAAAATAGCATAAAATATTCATGAAAGCACCTTCGAGTTGTTTATTTCACATCGGTGAAAATAGCATAATTTACGGCTGGAAGCACCCGCGCATGCGCAGAACTTGGGTGAAAATAGCATAAAACCTCCTCGGCTCACCTCAGTGGGTGCAAATATCCACAGCCAACATCTCAGCAGGTAGGCCTAAGCCTAGGCCGTGTCACTCCTCGCTATGTTTTTTCATGTTTTTTTGGGTAAATTTTCGGTAAAAGTGGGTTTCCGCGTGATTATTTTTAATTTACTAGTGATTTTGCATGGTTTTGAACAACAACAACAAAGAAAATTGGTGCAAAATTAGCCATTCCGTCATACTACCCTTGTTCCGGGGCTTGGGTATGATCTAGTGACATTAGGAGAGATAGGCCCTACTATCTTGATTTTAGTAGGAACTAGGCCTAGCCTAGGCCCTTAAGTGGCCGAATTCCGGTACATCCACCCTAGGCTAGGCCTAGGCCTATATAAAAGTTGGACCCCCCTAACAGAATAAGTACCGTCCGTCAAGAGCGCGAAGTTGTAGGGCCTAGGCTAGGCTGGGGTGGGTAGAAACACAACGATCAATTTGCACAAAATTTTTAAAATTGGACAATAAAAACGTGAAACCTGGCCTAGCCTGGCTAGTAGGCTAGCTAGGTGAGGCCCCCCTCCCCAGAGTCTTGTAAAGATAAACTGTTGATGTCAAAAGCCTAGGTTATTTTTATTTATTTAATACACGTTTTGGATTTAGGCTATACATAGTACAAAATATAGAGCATTGGCTAGGGCCCTACACAAAACCCTAGGGCTAGGGCCTAGGCCTACTAGGCCTACTAGTGGCCTTTCTACAATCTACAAAATGGCGACCCTAACGTAGCCTAGCAGCACCCTACCTAGTAGTCTAGGCCCTAGGCCACAATGCCGCTAGAAACAGTTTATTGCCAAATAAAGCCGCATGTAATAATAACATGGAACACCAAAATTACTTATGGCAAATAATTGAATTACCAATTTGAAATGCGCTAGGCTAGGGGCTAGGCCTATCGGTCCAATTCCGTGGATTATTACCTAGGGCTAGGCATCAAAACTTGGCGTGCCTTCTACGCGCGAAGCGTCCCCGCGGCGGACGCTATATGGGTAAGAAAGCCGACAATGCCGTTTACGGATTTGTCCGACTGTAGTTCAATAAAAATATTATACTTATTTTTTAAATACAATTCATGCTGTCCAGTTAATATGCTCACCTCTAGATACTATCACTTTTTCAAGCACCTATGACAGAAATTCACTTGTAGACGCTACAGAACCAGCCAGGCACAGCGGAATGAGCGGATATGCAACGAATATGACAGAACAAGAAAGAAACCGGAAAGGCGGAAAACGGAAGTTTGAAGCGTCCAAAGGGAAGCTCTATTTCTACACGTTGACATGTATGCGTGCCGAAGTGGTGAAAACATTGGTATGTGGTTTCCACAACGCGATTGGCGAAACTTGTTCGGTTAGGGGAGTTAAATAATAAAAAATTGTCCTATTTTGCTGATTTGGTAACAAAAAAATTTCAAGGCCTGAAACTGAAAACGTTGTCCTTTTTAGGCTGCCTACATGTCAAGGTGTAGAGATAAGCCTAAGGTTGTTGTTGTTGTTTCTGTTTCTTCTAGCGGTGGTGAGAACCCTTCCGCTGGTTGATTTACTGCTGATTCAAAAAAACTTTATATTTTTAAAAGAAACGTTAAAATTTTTGTAGTTTTTTTTTGTTTTGGGTGATAACAATTTTTTTTAAAAGTCTTTTCGGGTAAAAACTTTATATTTTTTTAAAAGAAACGTTAAACACATAGCTATGATCGATGCATTTGCTGTAAACAAATTTAAGCCTGCTCTCAACCCTTGTTTCACCGTATGTGCAA